>JBBYHK010036495.1:0-33280 GCA_038382065.1 Adansonia grandidieri | reverse complement strand
TATTTGAAATTATTTGAAATTGATATTATTTTTCTAGTTCCAAGTAAATCAACTTTTAAGTGGTTTTGAAAATCAAAATATTTTTCACACCCTTCTGAAAAACCTGAAGGAGTACGAAAGTTTTATTTCTTAAGAAAATAAAAAATTTCATTTTACTTTGTTTAAAAAGAGTATTCCTTTATTTAAAAAAATCAATGAGATGATTTTTATATACTGGAAGCACATCTATGGATTAATTTAAAAGGATATTGTCTCAAATTTTATTTAAAACTCTTATTATAGTTGATAATATCATAATAGGTTTTTTAGCATAATAGTACACAAAAAAACTCTAAAGGACTTGTGTAGACATAAAAATTCCTGCATGATCCTAATAGATATGTATTGACACAAAGGCTCCCATATGATTTTAAGGACTCGGTTTTAAAGTAGTGTTACCTAAATACCCCTAACGGACATGTTTCGACATAAAAGTTCTCCCATGATCCTAAAATAATAGAAATCTCTAAAATGATCTGAGATTATGCAAACTATCTTAAATAGTCTTAAAATAGATGGAAAATGCAAAATGGTCTTTAGATTATAAAAGTAACCTACATGGCCCTAAAATAAAAGGAAATCGCTAAATGTTCCCTAATACATATTTAATAGTCTACAAGACCCTAAAATACATGAAAATGTTAGAATGACGTTAAAATGCATGAAATTGCCTAACAGTCTCTGGAAACATAGAAAATGACCAAAATTGTCTTAAAATGCATGAAATTACATAAAAATCCTTAAAACATGATAAATTATTAAAATAACCTTAAAATGCATAAAATTGCATAAATGATCATAAAATGTAACAAATTATTAAAATGACCTTAAGATGCCCGAAATTGCATAAACGATCTTAAATCTTGGCAAATTACTAAAATGACCCTAAAATGCATTGTATAAATGGTCTTAAAACATGAAAATTTACTAAAATGACCCTAAGATGCATGAAATTTCATAAATGGTCCCAAAACATGGCAAATTCCTAAAATGGCCTTAAGATGCATGAAATTGCATAGATGATCCTAAATCATGAAAATCTTAAGGTGCATGAAATTGCGTAAATGGTCTTAAATCATGCAAATTTACTAAAATGACCCTAAGATCATGAAATTGCATAAATGGATCTAAATCATGGAAATTTACTAAAATAGCATTAAAGTGCATGAAATGACATAAAAGTCCCTACGTCATGGAAAGTGCCTCAAATATCTCTAAAATGCATGAAATAATATTATAATTTCTAAAGCACAGAAAATTAGTTAAATATATCTAAATGCATGAAATGACATAATAATCTTTCATATGCAAAGTGGTCCTTAAAAGTTTCTAACATCACAAATACACCCATAAACATTTTATTTCACCAAAAAAAATACAAGCATGGGTACAATACATGATTTTTTACTCTCAAAACACCATATTAACATGAACATACTTACAGTTACTAATATACATGATGATGTTGCCATAATCACAGTATATTAATGGAAAACGCATGGTCATATGCATTATAGACACCTCATTTTGTCCAGACTAGTTTTTGGCATCCTAGAAGTTAGGTAAGAGATGATAAAATTAAAAAATAGAAATAAAAGCTGGGAGACAACTGCCGAGGTCATGTCGCTAGGCACTATTAGGCGACACGGGGTCGAGCATAAAAATTTTTTTGGAAGGTCTAAAATGCCTATGGGCCGTATTAAAGAAAATGTAAAAATGAGGCATCAAAGGCCACTTTTCATAGTGTCATCGAGGTTATTCAAATGAATACACAAATCAATTTCCTATTGTTTGTGACCAAGTTAAGGTAAATTAGGAAGCCACAGGTATGTACAAGTTATATTTGGGCATAAGTATTGATACGAAGCCTTTATGATGCGAAAAACTTGAATTTTCACATGTATCGATACAAGATGGTTTGGTATCGATACCCAAGGTGTGGTATCGATACTTGGCATGTTTGTATCGATGCAGATCTTGGTAGTAGTTAAAGTTGTGATTTTTGGCAAAATGTATCGACACACAAGCATGAGTATCGATACAAATCCATGAAGTATCGATACTTGTATCGATACTGGCCTTTAAGTCTCGAGACTAGAAACATTTTTTGCTCTTAGTATCGATACATAACTCATTATATCAATACTCAGGAGTAAAAAGTACCTTATGTACCGATAAAGCATGTTTTGTGTTGATACACCAAGGCATTTTTGCCTAGTTCGAGCCATTTTTTAGCCTTTGCAAACCCAATTTAACCATGTTTTTGCACCAAGGAACTATCATCAAACATTGTAAACCTCAACTATGGGTTCATTAATGGATTCTAAAAATTTTTTGGAGTCCAAACAATTAATGATAAAGGTCACTTTCATAAGATATATAGGTGTACGACGGTGTGGCAGGCATATCTCTAGTTGCAGGCTTTCACAGCCCTTTTGCCTCCTTGCTCAGCATGCCAGAACCAATAAGAAGAGAGTCAACTGAGCATGGCAGCTAGAGATGTCTCCTGGTGCAGAGAAAAAAAATTAAAAATGCCCTTTGCATTGTCTTCTAAAAGGAGAGGCTGAACAAAAGAAGAACTACCAACTATCTCAGAAAAAAAAAAAAAAAAAACTTTCTCAGCCATCAAAGAAGCTCTCCAGCAATCCCAGAAAAACTCCTTATCCATCCTCATAAATCTTCTAGCTACTTTAACTTCAAAAACTCACCAAAATAATATTCTATTGCCTTTCACCCTTAACCAACCTCCATTCCTGTAGCTTCCTAAGACCACCACCAGAACACCCTCAAAAACTTAACCTTTCACACACTTTCATCCTCAAAACACCTCATCAGCAACTACATTACCAGAAAGCTTCTTCCTCTCACCCTTGTCTTACTAAACAATAGCAAAAAGAGGGAAGGAACTAAGCTTAAAGTTACTATTTTAAAGAAGGAAGAAACTTTAAGCCTTTACTGCTATATTTTTTACCTTGTCCCATTTATTTTCTGTTTTGATCATCTATTTCATTTTAGTGAGCCTTTCATGTTGCCATGACTTTCTAATACTCTCATGCATCTTTTTTACCTTAGTTGTGGTAGTTCTAGGATCTTGATGACCCTCTTGACACCTTGATGTTGTTAGATATATAAACTTACCGTGCTTCATTTTCATCATTACACAGCTTCTGTTCATGCATCTTTTGCCATGTTTCTTCCATATTCACATATCCATTACATATTTAAGTGGTCACCTTGACATGTCTTAGGTATGTTCAAACATTTTCTTGTGTTCTAAGGAGTCTCATGAAATAAAATCCTTGTCTTGACAACTTTAGCATCCATCCCCTTGTTCAAACATGTTCATATAGTCTCCATGCACTTTATTTGTCATCTTTTTGCATTTGTGTCACATATTTTCATGTCAAAATAACATCTTGGCATATTTGCATGCTTAATCCATGTTTATCTTCGTATGTGTTATATTTTGTTCATGATATCTCCATTAAAATGCTTGCTTGTTTCTTGCAAATTGATTTTTAGAAACATCCCCAAGTTTAGTTCATGTTACCTTTAATAGATGAAGAGTAGCATAAACTTAATGTTTTCATCAAATTGGTCTCCCAATCTTAGGGGAAAATCAACATTTCAGCTTTGGATTCATGGTGAAATAAGTTCATTTTTCAAAAAAAAAAAAAAAAGAAAATCCTTTTTAGTATTAGTCCTTAATCTTGAGTCTCGTGTTCCTTTTTGTGACATGGTCAACGAGTTGTTCCATCATCCCAAACTACTCCAGGATTATGGAATGAACATGTGAAACCCGTGTTACTTTCTATCGTGGACATTCGAACGTCCTAAACCTGAGTCTATCTTCGAAAAAAATAGAATATGGAATAATCCTTTTTTTTGCTCTGGCAGCACTATAGTCTGAATTTAAAAAAATTATTTTCGAGCCACAAAATATTTCCTTTGATTTTTCTAATATTTTTCCTTTAAAGGGCATCGAATTACCTTTCTAACGGTGTCTTATTTATCCTTGGATCATCTCGGACAAGGGAGTTATAATTTTTTGAACCTTTGCTGTTTGAAACCCTTGGAACCAACGTGCAACATTTTGTTTAGGCCATTTTATCCCATCAGATGATTTTTATGAAATTTCTAAATATTTTTCCCAAGAAGTTCACAAAATTCTCTTTCCAAAATGGAATTATCCATAATCTAACAATCCTGGATAAGCTTGAATGATTTTTTGAAATCCATCATGCCTTGTTAATTTTACATGCTACCAAAGCCGAGATGAACCTAACTTTGAAAATTAATTTTTTGAATCTAACTTTGAAAACATGCTGCCAAAGCTTGAATGATTTTTTGAAATCCATCATGCCTTTACCCTCTGAAGTCTTCGGATACACCCGAAAAAAATCTGAAAATGGAGATGACATGATGTTGCCTCCTGTTTTCAACCTAATTTTTGAATCTCCTTTTATCGAGACGTTCGGATGTCTCGAAATGCACCCATTTAGTCTCTCTCACAACACTAACTCCTTTTGACTTGGATCAAGGTTAAAATACAAAAAAATAGGATTTCATATTAAAATTTTTGCTAGTGGAGATACTTCAACTCCACTATTCAAAGGGGATACTCCAACCCCGTTTTTTAATCAAAGTTTAAATTTTCTCCTTGTTCCTAAATGTTTTTCTAACTTTGGGGATACTCTAACCTTATTACTTCGAATGGATACTGTAACCCTGTTTTTTAAAAAAATAATAAAATTTTTTCTTTATTCCTAACTATTTTTATAACTATTTTAAGGACACTCCAACCTCGTTTTTACCTCAAAAACTTAAAATTTTCTCTCTTCCGGATGCCTCAAACTATTTTGATAAAAATTGTCTTTGTTCTTCAAATTACCATTGAATTTAGACCGGTCTTTAAAATTGTCATCCCAGTTATTCTCTAATAATCAAAGGCTATTAGGAGATACATTTCGATCGTCCCTCCATTTTTTATGTTCTTTTGTTTGTGATTACTTGTTTATTATATTATTGCATTTCTAATGTTTTGCCTTACTAACTTATTTCCTTTTGTCATGTTATTGTGTAATCATATTTACAATTCATTTTCTAATGAAATTTACGAGGTAATGTTTCATGTTGGCATCTCTCCAGTGCCTAATATGAAACATCCAATTTTTGAAATCCAATCCGGACATCGTTGTCATAAAAATCCCTATGTTCCTTATATCTTCAAGGCACATAGGTGATCTAATTTTGTTAAAAAAAAACCACGGACTCATATTTTCTAAAACTTCATGCATTGAAGAGGATTATATCTAAATAGAGACCAAATGGAACCAATTTAATTGAGACCAAAATGAGATATAGTTAGTAGGTACCGATTTAGATCGTCGTGGGGATACTAGTCCTTCCCTACACGTAACCAACTCTCAAGCCCAACCAACGAATCTCTACACTTCGTAGACCTTGAAATCAGTCTTTCGAGTTTTGTAACTTGTAATATTGGTTTCGATAGGCGTCTGATCTTGTCTAGCCTAAAATAATCGATGGCGACTCTAAGTTTATGGCCACTTCGTGATGGCCATCTGGGTCTATTTGGATGAGCGACTCATCCAACGATCCTTATCCGCTTCATCTAATCACACCTAATCCAAATCCCAATCAAGGGATAGCTCAAAGGCTTGACCATAACCAACCATCATTTATTTTTAAATCGAACGCGTTATGCCCTTTGGATCATTTGAAGCTTTAAAGGCCGGACACGTGGTGACATGCATCATAATAACAACATATGAAAATGTCACAGAATGCATGTCATAGATGACTTTAAACATAAAATAGCCCATCAACATGAACATACATAAGTAATCTAACATACATGGTTATATTGCCACAATCATAGTATTTTTATGGAAAATGCATGGACAAGTAAATCATATCACAATACATGAAAAATATCCTAAAATGCATGAATCATACGTAATGTGAAAAATACATGGCATTAGATAACTAACAAAGGCAAGAACAAGGAAAACAAAATAGTGAAAACAACCATATATTATGCAAACTTATTTTGAAATCTATGAAAACAAGTTTTTCTTGATGGAAGGTTGATTTTTAAGAAATTTTTAACAAAAATCAGCAAAGAAAACTAAAAAAAAATTTGAAGATCATAGCTAAAGTTTGGCTATAAACATGGTTTTTGCACTTTTAGCTTAGATCATATCCTAAGCATAGCTTAGGATCCTCAAGCTCAAATAAGACAAAGAGAAAAATGATAAAAAAAAAAAAAAAACAAAGTAGAAAACAAATAGAGAAACACCTTGGATAAGAGTTGAAGAAATTGGTTTCTTTTTCTTTTATTTTTCTTTTTTTTTCTTTATTTCATTTTTTCTTTCTTTTTTTTTTTCTTTTATGGTTTTCTCAGCTGAGAACTAATTTTTTCCTTCATTTTGGATGCCCGAAGAGGTTTAGAACCTCCATTGGCTGATCGCCTCTCATCCTCATGCACTACATCTATTTCTTGACAACTCACCAAAGCTTGATTGCAAACAATCTCTCTACAGGGCTAGGTGGTTTGATCAAGGGCAGAAGCCGTTCTAAATGGAGCATGATTTCATTTAAGTTTAGTGGACAATCTTACTTGTATGGCTTCAAAGAGATAACCCCACTCGATAAGGCCATATTTGGGTTCTATGCAAGAAAAAGCTTTTAACTTTAACTCAAAATAGTACCTCATTAACTTTTAGTTGAATCAGACTCAAAATGGTTAGGAAACAACTAAACTAGATGCCATTTAGTTCCCATGCATTTAAACACATTAGTCATAAGCTTATTTAAGCTTTAATGGCTTAATCAATCTGAGTGGTTCTAATACTTATGCTGATGAATGACCTTTTATATGGTTATGAAGTGCTCCAAGACCATTAGGAAGATAAGAAAATTTAGATGAAAAAGCTTATTCGTGGTAAAAATTTTTATGCAGTATCGATACATTGAAATTTGTATCGATACAGGTGTTTCTAGAACCAAAAAATTCATGAAAAACATGATATTGTATCGAGACAATATGGCCTAGTATAGATATAATATGGCCTTGTATTGATACGATGCAAGTTCTTGGCTTGAAACAACCCAAAACAAGATGATGTATCAATTCATTAATGAAATGTTTTGATACATCTTCCTCAATTTCATAAAAATGACCATTTTTAAATTTTTCAATATATTCTCTAGGCATTTCAAAACATTCCCTAAAAACAATTTTCGCACACAACACTCGACGATCATCCCCTTTTTTTATTTTTATTTTTATTATTTTATTTTATTATCTTCTAATTAACTCCCATAATGTTAGATATTGGTCAAGGAAGAGAGATGGGTATATTTCATTTGAAGTCTCAAATTGAGCACGATTTGCTTTAAAAGGGGCTTAAACAAAATTAGGTGTCTACAAATTAGATATGTTTCATATTCATTCATTATGATGAATTGATCTACATGTGCAACAGTAATATATTAGCATGCCACGTTTAATTAATTTAGAGTTTTAAGCTTAACGAGTTTCTCTTAAATTCAATTCTCATAGGGATAAATTAGTTAAGAAAAATATTTTTATAAGATCATTGAAAGATAAATATAAATAAATTAGAACTCTCTGTTAACAACTCCTTATCATTAGTCAAGTTAATATAGTAGGAGAAATTCAAATTAAGTATTGAAGAAAGTTGTAATTCTAATCTTTTGTTATTGATTAATTAAATCCAAATTGTTTTCTTTGCTAGTTAGTTAATTTTAATTTGCTTTTAATCGATTGTTTAAATAAGATTAGGCTTTTTTAATTTTAGTAGTTAACAAATTTGGTTACAATTCCTCATAGGAATGATACTCTATTTATCACTATATTAGTTATTGTGATATGTACACTTTTATGGTTAAATTTGACAACAAAATTCTAGGAAAAAAACCCTAAAAAAGCTATCAACTCTTTTTTAAAGAGGCTATTTTTTTACCATGTTTTCCTCCTCCCTTTTCTCTTCTTAGCCAACAAATTTGAAGTCTCGATGCCTTATATAACTACTTTAACTTGAAACACTAGAGATCTCTCCTTTTTTTTTTTTTTCTGTGTTTTTCTTATTGTTGGTTGTGATGTGATTATGTTGATTTTTTTTTTTTTCAATGCAAAATAATGGTTCTTTTAGTGAAGGATAAAATTGTCCATTAAAATTTAATAGTCATTCCTTTCACTCGAAATAGCCATTGAAAGGAGGGCTTCGAAATGATTATTCTTTGTTTTTAAGTATTAGCCATTCTATTCAACTAAATATTTGAATATCAAAGCACGAACAAATAAGTAGGGAATTGAATAGTCATCCCCTAATCAAACGTGGCATTAGAGATTGATCTTACAATGTCAAAGGTAAATATTCAAACAAATGAAATTTATAAAATATTACTAATAAAATTTATATTAATTTTAGATACAAATTCTATCGAATTAATAGAAAGTTGATTATTTTTAATATTAATTTTAAATTAAAAGTATGAAAAAAAGAGTTTAGTCAAAGATATAACTTTTTTAATTTATGAATGTAAATTAAAAATTTGAAAATAAAACAATTTAATTTAAACTTTAACTTTTTTTATCTTATTATCAAATAAATTTATTTAATAAAATTCTTTTAATAAAATTAAAATTCATATTATGAATTAGATAAATATTATTAATAGTAAAAGATTAGAATAAAATTTTAAAATTTTAATAAACAAAAATGGCTATTTTCATCAATTCAAAAAATTCCTCACACGTATACTTTTATATATTATAAATAAATTTATTTAATAAAAGTCTTTTAGTGATATTAATTTTTTTGACTTATAAATTGAATAAATCCCTTTAATAGTAAAAATTTATGATGATAATTTAAAATTTTACTAAATAATAATGATCATTTTCATCAGTTCGAAAGATTTTTATATTCCTACTTTTATACATATAATAATTATGTTATGAAATATCGATAATAGTGATATAACTTAACTAGAATTAACTCTAGCGCTTTTCACATTAAACATTTACATTACATTTAGTTTGCTAGATGAAAAAAGAGAAATAGAATAGCTTTTGGATGAAAACAAATGAAAGAGGAAATAGATATTATGTAACTTGGTTCATTGAATAAAATAAAAAAAATAGTATTAAATTGTTTTGATAGCTAATATAATGTTAAAAAATATGTACAATGAGTGTAAATAACTACTTTACCCTTAATTTAAATAGTAATATTTTATTTGAAAAAAAGTATACTTATTTTCTTAATCTCTTGTAACTATTATTAACATATATAAAAAATCAATGAATAAAAAATTAATTGAATCTACCAATTGATTTAGTTGAACAAAAAATCAGTGCACCATCCAATCTAATATATTGGATCTTAAATCATGTTTTTCTGTTCATTAAGATTTCATATCGCCATGGAACCTTAGGAGCATATTCCCTCGACCTAGGACACAAATGGTGTAGCATGCTATGAGTGATTCCACCATACCTAGAGGTCGTGGAGGGCTTTTTATTATTTCAACCCTTTTGGTTCTTTTTTTTTTTTTTTAATTAAAGAATAAATATAATAAATTTTATTACTATATAGTAGTTGTATGACAAAAATATAATAAATATATTTTATTTTATATAATAATATAATAAATATATAAAATTTGTTATATAACATGCAATGATTGTATAAAACTTATCATTATAAAATTAATATGAATTAATTAAAAATAAATAGTTACGTGAATAATAAAAATAAATACAAAAAATATTATTTGATATATTTATATTAATTTTTAATTATTAATAATAAAATTATTATTTGACATAAATATCCTTTTTTTATAAATTTTATAAATATAAAATAACTAAAATTTTTATTATATATATTTCCACATTTTAATTTAATATCCTTATTGGTTATTTTTTTCCTTACTATAATTCCTTTTTCCGCCACCATTATATTTGGATCGAAACATATATTCCACTCACCACTAATTTAAATCTCACTTTTATAATAATTAATCTCATTACTACTGTTGCTTTTAAACTCCATAGAGTTAAAATCTCATCATCCACTCAAATGAAGTCTTAGGGCCCATTTGGATGGTCCTTGAGATTAATTCCAATTAGATTATAAATAGCATTGGGTATAAAATTATATATTATAGTGATAAGATTAAAATTAGTGATAGGATATATGTTTGAATTTAAAAGTAGCAGATGAATTATAGTGAAAAAAATAAAATGACCATTAGGGGCATTAAATTATAATTTATATATAATGAATTTACAACATAATAGAAAAAATAATAAATAATTACAAATAAATAAAAAAACATATTTACATATTTTTTAAGCAATATAAATAATAATTATTAAATAAATATATAAATGATTCATTAAATAATTATAAAATTATTTAGCTATTTATTTATCAACTTTTTAAAATAATTACATAAAAAAATTTTAAGTGATTATAATAAATTTTTTTTAATTAAATATAAATAAAAATTAAAAAATAATTAAAAAAAAAAATCAATGGTGATAATGGTGATAAGTGGATCTACATTATAATCTAAAGATAAAGAAGGAAAAAACAAAGTGAGAGCATGGGTAAAAACAGAAATAAACAATCATAGGAAAGCAGATATTTTCATTGAACCTTTAAGGATCCAGTCAAATTTTTTGACTTCAGTGGCCTGAACTCACTGAAAGGTGTTTGTCAAACAATTTTAGTTCTGTTGAAGGCTTCCAATTGGATTTCATTGGAAGCAAACAGCATTTCTGCCTGAAATCCAAATGAAGCCTTAATCAATTAGTCAAGGATCAATTGAATTAAATAGAAAATTAAATTAAATTTGATTAATCTGATTATACTAATTTAATGATTTATTGTATTATTCAAAAATAATTTTATTAATAGTGAGTGAGATTTGAAACTTTTAACTTCTCATTTATATTAAAAATCATAACATTACTACCAAGATAGGGAGCATACTATTAAGTTAAACATATTTTTATTAAATATTTATTAAATATTATATTTATTTAATATTAAAATGATGCATTTATTACTAAAATATCTTTATTATTGATTCAATTTCCAATTCGATTTCAAAAAATTGAAAACAATAAGCTACAAATGAAAATCAAATAAAATAATCTTCAGAAAAAAAATGAAAATCAAATAAAATAAAAATATTGAAGTGAACTTTGATGTTTAGATTCGTACTTCCATTTCTACTATTTGTTTTGTTTCTATTTTAATTTGGTAGTATGGGATAGAACAAGGAAATTTTAATTGGAAGTAGTGCAACATCATCGGCGTTGTGAAATGGCTTTTCGATCTTTTGCCATTTTTTTTTCTTTTATTTAGGGATGATTGATATTTTAAGAAAATTTATCATTTTAATAAAATTATAAAATTAATTATGATTTATTGTGAAAATAAAATTTAAATCCAAGACTACAATTATGCGCAAAAGATATTAGCACTCATGATATCCGATAAAAAAATCGATACCATTTAATCATGATATTCCTTTTAGCTTTGATAATATGATTTTGATTTTCATATTTAAAATTAATTTTGTTAAATTTTTTTAAAACTTTATTTATTTTTAAATCATATTCCCTTTATGAAAACAAAATTTTATTCTTAAATGAATACACATGATGCAGACAATTAAAATGGGATGCATACATGGATTTAATTTTCATTAAAAAATTATTTGTAAAAAATTATTTGACTATTTTTAAGAGAAAATATATTTATGAGTAAAAAAAAAAAAATTGAAATGTTTCAATACTTTTGATAACGTCACACTAGACAGCTTTACTCAAAATATTTTGAGGAATAATTAATATTTCAACTTTTTTTTTAAATTCCTTTCTAAAAGATTTTTTTCAAAAAAAATTATCATTTTTTTATTCCATCTGGTTTTATTTTTTGGACATTAATATATGTAAGTAAACATTTAATATAGGGTTAAATACTATTTTGACTCTATAGTTTAGTCTGATTCTCAGTTTAGTACTTAATTTAATTTTATTTTATTTACAATTTAGCACTTGAACTTTCGTTACATCATGATGATGGCCTCTTAGATAATACCATAAGTTCATTGGTGACATCGCAATCAAACAGTTCATAAAGATTGATACAGGGTAAAAATACCATATCAATATTGCCACATTAGCATAAAAATTTTCATAAACTTTTTTATTTTTAATTTTTCAAAATTTTTTCATGATATATGATATTTATGATGTGATATTTTACTACATGTCAAGCTCTTATTAGTTATTTGATTACCATATCAATATTTGTTCGACAATGCTACTCTAAAAGGCTAAAATGCATGACAAAATGAAACTTCAAGTACTAAGTTAACAAAAATTTTTTTTAGATACAAAATTAAAAATTGGGCCACACTGTAAGGCTAAATATGTATATGAACCCTTTAAAATAAAATGAGTGCATAAAAATTTAGGAGAAAAGAAATTTACCCAAAAAGATATTTATCTTAAATTTTACGCCATGACTTTGTGATAGAGAGAGCACTTACTTCTTTTTAGGGTTGATAATAGTTTGAATCGATTTTGATAAAAAAAATTATGGTTAATGTGTAATATTTTAATTTTTTAAAGTGAATAAAATATCATATGAAAACAAACCAGCTGAACCAAATTCCATTGATTTTGAATTGATTTAGTTATTGATTTTTTAAAAATTTTAAAAGATATCTTTTTCTATCATATTTTTAAGTTTTTTTTCACTAATTTCTAAATAAAATATTTATTTTTAAAATTTTAAAACTAAAAACTAATTAAAATTAAACAAAAAGAATTATTATTTAAAAATAAATATTTATTTTTCAATATTACAAAAATAAATAAAAAATTATTTCATCTTAGAAACTTTTAAATTTCAGAAATAAAATTAACAAAATTACCTATATATTTTTAATATAACTAGAATTTTGATACACCCATTAGGTAAAAAAATTACTTTTAATTTGATTTTTAGAATAAATAATAAATTGATAATTTTTTTCAAAGCGGGAAATCTTTTGATTTTAGTAAAACTTAATTTTTTTAAAGTAAAAAATGAATATGTAATATTATTTCAAAGAAAAGGATAAAATAACCTTTAATTTTATATTTATTCTAAAGATTTTAATTAAAATTTTTTATAATTTTTTTAATTAAATTGATAGCACTTTACTTGTGACTTAAATTTAAGTAGATTTTAAAATAATAAAGATAAAATTTATTTTTTTAAGTAAAAAATAAATATTTAATATTTTTTTCAAATGAAATGACAAAAAATCTCTTTAATTTTATATTTATTTAAAAAATTTAATTAGATTTTTTTATTTTTTTCGACTGAATTAATGTCACTTGACTTATAATAGTAAACTTAATAAGAATTTTTATAATAGTTAGAGACGAAGAACTCATTGAATAAAAAAAAGCTCATAAATAATATAATATTAAAAATGGTTACATATATAATTGGTCTTTATAGTTTAACCCAATTTTTAGCTTGGTATCTAAAATTTTTTGTCAAATTGATACTTAGAGTTTTATTCCATAAGTATGTTGGTAATTGATATTATTATTGTTAGTAAACTACTGACGTAATAATAAATAATTAATAAGATATTGATACATGACAAATGTCACATCATCGTTGAAAAATTTAAAAACAGCAAATAAAAAGAATAATGAAAATTTTTATATTAACATCATATTTTATTACGAATTAATATCTTTTTAATTATTTAATTATCAAATTAACAATTAATTAACGATAATAATATTAAATATCATATACTTGATAAAATAAAACTTTAAATATTAATTTTGATAAAATTTTTTAATTACCAAATTAAAAATCGACGCTATAGTATTTAGCCCTGCTAAAAATAACGAAATCGCCTTGCCGTTGTCACAACGTCAAGAAGTCCACCACTGCCGGCAGCGCCACCTCGGCCAACATTGTCACAACGTCGTTTTCAAAACGATCCGTTTGTCACCTTCTTTCTTCTCTCTCCTACACACAAAATTCAGATTCTATTTTATACATTTTAAAAAGAACAATCCAAAATTCTATCTTCCTCTATTTGAAAAGAAAATATCAACATTTTCAAACTTTATATCCGTTACCCATATGATTTTGCTCCCTTTTCCTAACGGCCAAACAGCTGAAAGAAACACTATCAGTTCTACTCTTCTGTTTTTTTCCTCCTTTGTATTAGGGTTTCTGCTTCAATCACTGTGATTCCTAAAAAGGGCTTCAACAGTGAGAGCATTTCCGGCTTTGGATTGGCGAAGCACTTCCGAATTCTTCCAGGTGAGAGGAGATTAGTGTTTTCAGTGGAAGATTTTAGAAGATTCTAGGGTTTTGTATCAGATTTCAGAATTATCTACATGATGATTTGGTTAATATTTCCAAACTAGAGAGCGAAATTAGGGTTTTATCATGCTAGATCTGTTACGATGGTGAGGTTCCTAGGACTGCGTCGAGGAGATTCGTACGAGTCACCTCGCGAAATCACCACATCAGGGGCTTCTATAACGAGTGAGTCAGGTGAAAACGGGTGGCTCATCAGATTCTTCAACTCGGCATTTTTCTGTGAGTGGATCGCAGTTAGCTATATTTACAAGCATGATCATGGCGGGGTACGAGATACCTTTGTAACAGAATGTACACGCTTCCATTATCTGGAATCGAAAGCTATCTCTTCCAGATTTGTTACATGATGGTTCATAAGCCGAGCCCTTCATTGGATAAGTTTGTTATTGATATGTGCTCGAAATCAATAAAAATGGCAATGAAGGTGCATTGGTTTTTGTTAGCTGAGATAGAGGATTCTGATGATAATGAAGGGATTAGTAGGATTTAGGAAAAGTGTCAAATATCTGCTACTTTGATGGGTGAGTGGCCACCCCTTGTGCAGCCACCCAATGCAGGTTCAAGTCCAGGGAGTAAGAACCAAGTTTTGAATCGAATCCTATCATCAAAACAGCGGTTGTTGTCGTTGGCTTCTTCTCTTCCTAGCCATAGATCATTGCCCTTCTAGCCACCTTTGGGGAACCATTTGCCGGAGGATGGTGGTGATCAAGTGTTGTCTCAAGAGGAGAATAAGATTTTTAAAAAGTTTATTCCAGTTCCTAAAGTTAGAGATGCCTTGTTGTTTAGGAAGTCTGCTGAGAAAGATGAAGAGGAGAATGAAAAAGATGGGTTTTTCAAGAGGCTTTTGAGTGAGAGCAGAAGGGGAGAGGATGAGGAGTTAACATCGAGCTCGGATGGGGTTTTTAAGAGGCTTTTAAGGGATAGTAAAGGAGAGTACGAAGAAACGGCTTCAAGTTCTGAAGGGTTTTTTAAGAGGTTTTTTCGAGATAGTAGGAGTGATTCTGATGATAAATCGGTTTCTAAGCCAGCGGAAGATGATGAGAAAGAAGGGTTCTTTAAGAAGTTATTTAAAGGTAAATTTGAGTATAAGAGAGATGTAAATGATATATTTGATGATGTACATATGGTGAAATCTGCCGAGAAAGCTTCAAAATAAGCCGAAGATGAAAAAGAGGGGTTTTTCTGGAAATTTTTTAAGGATAAATTTGAAGACAAGAAAGACGGGAATGATAAAACTGATGACAGGAATGCCAAAGGTGACTCTGAGGAAAAATTTTCAAAATCTGCTAAAGATGATGAAAAGGAGGGCTTTTTTCGGAAACTGTTTAAGGATAAATGTGAGGACAGGAAAGATGGGAATGACAGGAACGATGATGGTGAGGAAGAGGACTCTCCAGATTTCTCACTGTTCCGAAGACTATTCCAAGTGCATCCTGAAGAGAATAAAACTACTATAACAAATGAATGCAGCTATAGGGGCAGTTTGTTTGGGAGCAGTCCAGGGACTGAGAACTTCTTCCGCAAACTTTTTAGGGACCGGGGATTGTTCAATTGAATATTCGGAGCTGTTCAGTTCAAAGAAGAATAAAGAGGTTTGTGCACTTCTATTTTGTTAAGATGTTACCTTTATGCCTGAGGTCTGTCTTCATTTTTAATCCTTTGTTTTGGTTTCCAATTTATGCATTTATAATTTATAGGAGTTGTATGAAGTGAAATACGATAACATACAGTGTCACATTCTTTCCATCTGTCCAAAATTCTGAATAACACAACCCCTTGAATTGGTTTAATCATCCTATCATCTAGATGGTCTTTTATGAACTTCTTTGTATTTCGAATAGAATGCATTAATTTTCATTTAGTCAAAGATAAATATCAGAATAAGTGTTTCATTGTTGTGGTGACGATTGAAAAAAATATAGTAGCCTTTTTGGTTCTACCATTTGCATTCTATTTGCAAACCTATCTGGAAATTGTTGAGAAATTGCTGCCCACAATCATCATGAATCTTACCATATGCTTGTACATGAAGGTGGTCTTCCTATTGTATCTTCAGTCTTCATAGTTTTGGCAAAATGTTTTCCTTTCATAATTCCTAGTGTCATAAGAATTTATTCAACCTTGTCTAGTGTTGCTGAAGGGCATGTAGTTCTTTCTGATGAATGAAATTGGAGATCCTTTAGGCTGTAATCACTCTACACCATGTATGCTTCATAAACCCAAATTCTCTTGCTTCTAGATATCCGTTAAGTGGAGTTAACTGTTACTGCTTTGTTGTTTGCTATGATGCCAAGATTAAGAAATTGATCCAAAATTACATTAGATTCTAGTAATGGTTCTTCCCTGTTATTTAGCTTATATGCCAACTTCCAATTGTATATAAACCAACCATAAAGCATTTTTTTGATGAGGTGATGGTTGGACACCATTGTCTTTGATATTGGAATCTGAGTACATAAAAGTTAACCACTGCTGTGCCAAACTGTTCTCCTCAATCCTGCAATCAATTGTTAATGTGTCCATGCACTGAATTTCTCCTCATCAGTATTTGCACTTTAAAAGGGCATCTTTTTTCAAGCTATTTTTGACATTTTAACATTGGTATGTCTTTTACTTGTTGTGCCATGAACGGAAGGATAACATCTGCTGGATCGTTAATTTACCTGTTTTCGACCAAAGATAGGGTTATTAATTCGATGGCAACATGTCCCACTTCTATTTTCCCATCTTCTATTAGAATCTCTGGTTTAAAAATCTGATTGTCTTGTTTTGTGATCAACACCTTTTAATATGTTATGATTAGAAAAAGATTGTTGAAAGGGAACTTCAGATGGATCAGGTTGTTTTGCATTCTGTTTGGTGGGATTGAAAACTTGAAATCTATGTGGTTTGATTTTGGTTACTTTGGCTTGGCTGAACCAACTTTTAGGCCTACTTAGAACTTTGAGGCAGAGTATGCATTTATTATTATAGTACTGAAACTTTATGAAATATATTCTCGCATTGTTAAGAAAATAAAGTATTGTCTCCTGTAGTAAATGATAATCTGAATAACATTGAAGAAGAGTGCAAAAGCTGTGGGATCCTAATATGTCCAAAAATAGCATAAAAGTTAGGGGTGGTATTCTAGTTTGTGGTGTAATTTATTTGATTTTCCACTGATGGCAATGAAAATAAATTAGTTTCTGTACTTGTATAGGGGAAGTTTTGTTTAAATGTCATGGATGAAGTGGTATAATTAAATGATGGAAATTATCATAAAGGATATCTGTAGGAAAATTTCCTTTGATTGTTTTTGGAGAAGGGTTTGAAGCAAGGATATTGCTGGTTGTTTGTTTGTTGTGATTTTGTTGCTCTTTAATTTTTCATTATTACTATTGTTCACTTTACATTTGCTCCTAGGCATTTATGTTAGTTTTCTGTGACTTTAATTTGGCAGAAGCATCCTGGTTCACCAAAGCAACAGCATGATAGATCTAATGCCAAACCGCCGCTTCCAAATAATTCTGTATCACAATTTCGAAAAGGGGCTTATCATGCTTCATTGGATTTTGTACTATCATTATGTGACACGTCATATGGCTTGGTGGATGTTTTTCCAGTTGAAGATCGCAAAACTGCTCTTCGTGAGGTTGTTTGCACAGTTCCAAAGTTTTATCAATGCTTCAATAATTGTTATGAAATATCTCTAGTCACTGGCAGAGATTAATTTGCATGTAGCAGAGGCCCAAAACAACAGAGTTACATATTTGTACACCATGAATTTGATCAAAGCAATGGCATTGTTTATTATATTTAATAAGTTTACTTATGATCTCTCAAAGTAGTTTGTAACTCTGAAATGATGACTAGATTATGGCACTATCTTGGTTGTTTCTCTACCTTTGTTGTATGTTTACAAGTATCTGTTGGATTATGATTTCTTAAAAACTTTTGTGGTGAGGTTTCAATCTTTTTTTTGTTTTTTTTTTTAAATTTTTTTATAGTTTTTAATTGTTATATTCATCTGAGAGAATATCTGCTGACAATATTTTTGCTGCATGGTGCATCCATTAAGAGGAAATGTATGTAAAATATTTGAGACATTGGTAGCTCCTTTTTTTCTGTTTTTTTTTTTTTTTTTTTTTTTTAATTTTTTTGAGTTGGAGTGCTAGATATTTTTGCTGAAGTTAAAATTTTGTCTTACGGACTTGGTCTTGCCTTCTAAATTCTAAACAAGTTTCTTCACAATCTGCTGTCAAGTTAATACGTTATTTAATTGATGTGCGAAGTATTTCTTTCAGTTTGAAGCAATTTACTTTTTTATTCTGAAATATTCTCATTTTGCTTTTACTCCTTTCTTGTACTGTTCTTTCTTTCTGAGGACAGCTATCTTTCATTAATTTAAGCAAAAGATGGTAAATGGCTGAAAAGATGTTACTTTCTGCTTATGTTGGTACTAGTTGTGAGCATGTAATGTGTAAATTTAGGGGTGTAACTTGGGTTGGTTAACTTAAGAACTGACCCGACCCAACTAGTTCAGTTCAGATCAGGTCAGGTTGGGTTGCTTCCTTTTTTACTCGTGTCTATCTCGGTTCTTGGCATTATGGGTGGGTTGAATCTTAGTTCAGCCTGCGGGTAACCCAATTCCATCTGGCTCAATTTTTCATCTTATATCAATTAAGAAAAAAAAATGTTAAATTTACTTCTTTAGCTTCTCTAAAATTTTGCTTTAATATGATTTTTTCCCCCAATGTCACTAATTCAACTTTATAGTAAAAAAAGTAAGTAATAATTTTTATGCAAATTTCTTTGAAGAAATTTTTGTTATCATTTTTCAATATTCTAATTTAGTGAAAAGTGTTGCAATACTTGGATTCGATTAAATTTACAATGTCTAAGTAATTAATCTGAGATTGAAAATAAAAACAGAAGATTTTATTCAATTTCTTTGGTTACTTTAAGCCATATTGACATAGCTTCTGTCCTGAGGAAGGTGGGCTTACCACTTATCCGACCTGTCTTCATACTGAATTGCCTGGGTTGAACCAAAAACCTAACCCACCCAAGTTGCAACCCTATCTAAATAGCAAAGTCAGGTGAGTTCAGTAATTTGATGATGTAAAGTTGATATTATGCATATTTGTTAATGAAATATACCATGTTTTTTCTCTTTCTTTTTTTGTATATTATGCTATTCAAATTTTGAGGCTTTATTTTTGGTTATGATGTACTTTCCACATTAGTATTTGGCGGTTACCCTGCATTTTTACTTTTACTTTTGCCATATTGAGTGAACTGGACTGTTGCATGTAATATATTTCTCCGTTACCTGATTTGAGTATTGTCCGGCATATTTTTAGGAGTTTGCTTTCCAATGGGAAAAGGCATGTATCGTGTGGTTCATATTCCTGAAGATGAAGCTGTTCTTTTGAATTCTAGGGAAAAAGCACCTTATCTTATCTGCATTGAGGTTTTGAAATGTGAATTGCCAAGGGAAGCTTTGAGTCAATTGGCCATATGACCTTTATCCAGTCTCAGTTTTTCAATTTACTGTAGAACCCATGTACGTAACTCAAAGTAACATAGTGTTATTTCTAAATCCTTTTTCCTGAAACTTGTTTTAACAGTAAAAGGGACACATCTAATGCTCAGAAGCTCTATAGAGGAGGAATTCCTCTGGCCAACAGTGATGCATTGTTGCCAAAGCCACCTCCATGGGCTTATCCTTTATGGACTGCTCAGGAAGTGTATTGTAACAGTAGTGATAGGATGTCAAGTTCCACTGCACAAGCCATTGACCAGGCAATGACCCATAATTCTGAGGCTAAAGAGAAATTTGTCAATGTGACTTTCTCTGTGGAAAAGCAATCAGTCGGCCAGTCGGGGAATATTGAAGCACCTGATTTACAGTGTGGCATGCATCATCCCAATTTGAGTGCTATATCAGTTCAGGGTGGAAAAGATATAACTCAGAAGGCAAGAGCAGCTCATGCTAGTGGGATGGAGTGGGTAAGGGTGGTGCTAACAGCAGATCCTGGGCTCCGAATGGAAGACATTGACAGTCAAGGACCACCACATCGGAAGGAGCACCGTCGTGTTTCAAGTACAGTTGCCATAGAAGAAGTAAAGGTGGGTATCTGATTGCAAATTTGAAGTAGATGACATAATTCTATCACGGTTAACATATTAAGCCCATAATATATATGTGCACGCTGCATGGAAGTAAAGGTGGGCGTATGATTGTGTATTTGCCATTATTTCAATAATGGTTAAGGTATTAACCTGTAAGTTTGTTTGCGTCTGGCTAAAACATTTTAGGGCCTTATTGATGCACATTCCCAGATATATAAACCTGATAACATTTTTCCCTATCTAATGTGCTGTTTAGTTTTGCTGGACTATGTTTGTTTTCTTGTTTGCAGATTTGAAGTTAAGTCCTTGAAGTCTTAGAAGCGAGCAAGCCTTTAACTACAAACTAATTTGTGGCAATTTTTTAGTTTGTTTGGCGTCATGCTCAATTATTTATCAATCTAAAGGCCTATTTGATGTTGCATCCTACTTTGACATGAAAGTACGATCGTTTCATCAGTGATGACACATTGTTTTATATGGGACACTGGGGACATGTTTTTTATAATTTAATTCTTGTAGTTCTAGATGTTGGGGATGTTAAATTGTCTAAGGTTAGATTGGTTAAGAGCATCTATGAAGCAAAGAATATATGTAAGATATAGATTTGTACTAAGAAGTTAGAATATGTATGGGATATGCTGGTAGAAAGGTATTGTGTTCATTCCTATTTGTTGATTTCAGGTTAAATATTTGGATTATGATTGCTCCAGTGATGCAGGGTGGAGATGATAGGATTAGCTAGAGCACAAAAGAATTGAAAATAGTCGAGAAAGATAACGCTGTAGAGAGATTTAGGCTCTAAAAAGAAACCTTTTAGATATAATAATAGAATAATAATTGAATGCATTGTATTAACCACCTACATGCTTATAAATAGACGAGAATTCCTACTCCTACAAGACTTCTTATTCCTAGAAGAAAACTAGTTAAACTTAATCATAAAACTTATCCTAAAGTAAAATAAACCTCTTATCCTAACCAATAAACCTCTTATCTGATTAAACTAGAATTCTTAAAATAAAAATATAAACTTTATCCTAAACAAAATCCTAAATGAAATAAAACTGTTATTTTTTTATGCTCCTGCATCATTCTCCCTCTGTTGAAAAAAGTGGCATTATCTGCTGAAAAGAACTTTACACGTTCCAAACTCCTTAGACTTCCACTTATGGTAAGTACTCTTATGAAACCTTTCCTTCCTCAAGTGAACTAGCACCAAATCTCCTTTCTCCAATTCCTTGAAACGCACATTTTGATTGGCAGCAGTTGCATAAGCCTCCTTGCTTTTCTTTAAAGCTTCTTGTACTTCCACGTGGACCTTTCGAATGTGGTCAACAAAAGCTTTTCCATCATCACTCACCCTAGCTTCTTGAAAGCTCTTCACTAATGGTAAACCTGTGGTAAGTTGTCACTAACTGACAAAGCAAACTCTTCCAACAACTCTTGAATTACAACAGGTTGATCTTTGAAGTTCTCATCACTGCCTGATTTATTTGTAACCTTGCTGGCTTCATTCTTCAAATCCTCTTTATCATCTCGGCTAGCGGTAGTCATCACCCTTCTGATCATCACGGATTCTCCTTGTGCAAGTTATATATCTACGTATTCCTTATTGTCATCATATTCATCATAAATTGGATTTGGCAGTTCTAGATCTTCTTCAAAATAAGTTTCTATAGTGGCTCCGCATTCCAAGTAGTCTTCCTCAGGTATCTTCACGTGGAAATCATTCACTTGGATCTTTGTTTTTCCTCCCATTAACTCGAGAGCATGCAATAACCGATCTTCCAATCTGCCTCGTATTGCAAAGTTTGCAGGTCCAGCATTATGGAAAGGGTTCTCGGGCTCTCCTTCATCTGAAACATCTTCAAAGCCACCTTCTGGCAGGTCAAAAGGATCGTGGTCACCTTCCGGTATCTCCATTTGGGCTCCTAAATGTATTTGTCGCTGCAAAGCTTGTACAGCCTGCGACAAATCCTCCACCATATGCCCCAACTCGATCAACTCTGTTTGCTGTTCTTGATTCCCTCTTCCACGGCCTCTTGCACGTCCTGTAGTGGCTCTGATACCAAATTGATGTAGGGTGGAGATAATAGAAATAGCTAGATCAGAAAAGAATTGAAAATAGTTAAGAAAGATAACGTTGTAGAGAGATTTAGGTTCTAAAAAGAAACCTTTTAGATATAATAATAGAATAGTAATCGAATATATTGTACCAACTACCTAGATGCATAAAATAGACTAGAACTCCTACTCTTACAAGACTTATTATTCTTGGAAGAAAACTAGTTAAACTTAATCATAAAACTTATCCTAAAGTAAAATAAACCTTTTATCCTAAACAATAATCTAATTAAACTAGAATTCTTAAAATAAAAATATAAACTTTATCCTAAACAATATCCTAAATGAAATAAAACTGTTATTTGTCGATGCTCCTGCATCATCTAGCATATAACAATTTAATCAAACATTGTCTAGGGGTGTCTCTTCCTATGATGCATCATGGTTTTATTGTTATAGCGGTTAAAATTTCTATTGATGCTTATTTGGTTTAAGCACCTTCTGAGCGATACTGAGAAGTCGCAAGTTTAATAGAGGAAGAAATGTTTCTAAGTCAGTCTTTTGGCTTCTATATCTTTGAAATGAGTTTCCTTCTATAAATATATTTGATCTGTGTTCCGTTTTAGATGTTATTATTGAAACATAAAAATTGTTTTGCAGGCAGCTGCTGCAAAGGGAGAAGCACCTCCTGGACTCCCAATATTCAAGTTAAATATTGGGATATATGGTTGCTCTAGCCTATAACAATTTAATCAAACATTGTCTAGGGGTGTTTCTTCTTATCATGCATCATGGTTTTATTGTTATAGTGGCTAAAATTTCCATAGATGCTCATTTGCTTTAAGCACGTATTAAGTGATACTGAGAAGTCTCAAGTTTAATAGAGGAAGAAATGTTTTCTTATTCAGTCTTTTGGCTTCTATATCTTTGAAATGAGTTTCCTTCTATAAATTTGTTTGATCTGTTTTCTGTTTTAGATGCTATTATTGAAACATAAAAATTGTTTCGCAGGCAGCTGCTGCAAAGGGAGAAGCACCTCCTGGACTTCCTTTGAAAGGGGCTGGTCAGGATTCATCAGATGCACATCCAAGGGTAAATATTGGTGAAACTGAAAGCATATTTTTTTGTCTGAGTCTCTTTTTGGTTCCTGAACCTTTGTAAATTTCCAATAGGCTAATGGGGGTATGCCTAAAGCTGGTGATGCATTATCTGGTGAACTTTGGGAGATGAAGAAGGAGAGAATACGGAAAGCTTCAGTATATGGGAGATTACCTGGTTGGGACTTGCGCTCTGTAAGTTCTGCTTATGAGCAATTGCTCTTTTTGTTTATTTATTTCCCTTTTTATGATTGTGTGTGCATAATTAGAAATGAGGACATTTCAACATTCTCTGCTGCACAGAGGATAGTCTTTATTAGATAAAAAATTGGCAAGTATATCGGATAGAGCAACATTTTTTTTTTCAATGATCTTCCATTATTAGTTTCAGCTAGTCATAGCTAACCATTGTCATGATGGCATTCTCTGGGAGATCTCTTCGCTTGCAGATTTCCTTAGGTATTGTAATTTTTCTATGGGGTCTCTATGGACTTTTTTTCCCAGTATGCAGATATATCAGATTGTAACATTGTAAGGTATAATTACCTTCGACATGTGTTGCAGTGTATCCTGTCAAACAATGTCAATTCTTCGACTGACTTGACGAGTTGGGCTGTTGGCAAGGTTAAAGATTGCTTTTGAGGGATTAATCAAAATTGATACTTGTATTCTGTAATAAACAGTCGTTATCTTCCAACCAAACCTGTATTCTAACATTTATCCGCTGTTGACAAAGGGCTTGAACTAGAATATCGTGTTCATGATAGTTAGTATAAGTACATTTTAAAGAGGAAAATTATCATAGGATATAGGTACTAGTAAGCAGTCACCATAGGATCATCGGTCTCTTGTTAAGCAACAGCATTAAGTAGATGATATACTCCATACATTAGCAGATATAAGCGATAAGCATTTTTTATTTGCTTCCAAATGGAATTCATTGGCTTGAAGATGTGACTGGTGCAACTATGAAAGTAGTCTTGATGGCTTAACATGTAAACTGGTTTTCAACCTGATATGATAAAGGTCAAGATTGCATATGGATTTGAAACTTGACATAGTTAAAGGTCTTTAGTTAATTGTGGATAGTTCTATTGATTCTCTCTCTTTTTTTAAAAAAAAAATAAATAAAATTATTGTCTCTTAGTTTTTCAAGGAAATAAACTTGAAAAATGAAAATTTTTGTATTTTACAGAAAATAAATCGATTTCTGTTCTTTGGTAAATTCATTAACATTTTTTTTTTTGTTTGGCTTTCATGGAAAATTTCAATACCACCTACTGCAACTATCACAACCAAAACCATTGACTGACAATGGACCTCTGAGGCTCTAACCAACAAAATGTCCACTACACTTACAAATCTTAACTGAATTAAAAATAAATAAATACATAAAAGAAGATGTTGTTTAAATTTGAGATATAGTGCTGAGATTGGTTTGGATTTGTTAAGGTTGAGGAGGAAAGAGAAAGAGAAATCTTATATGGCTTTGGGTTATGTTAAGGTTAAGAATGACAGAGGGAAGAGAAAGATGGAGAGAAGAACATGGAAAAAGTACCGATTTGTAAGTGAAAGGAGGAAGAGGCAATTTGGAGGGTGATTAAAAAGAGAGAAGCTGTTCATGTATGAAGCGAAGAGGGGAAGGAAGGGAGGGAGAGGTTATGGTCTTTGGGATGCCCGGGGGGGAGGGAAGGGAGAAACATGTGGTCGAAAGGGAAAAAGGCTGTGCTTACCAAAGTGGAAAGAAATGGAAATTTTTTAGTGAAGAGGTAAAGATTCGGGTTTGTCCAGTATTTGATGGTAGAGGGTAATGGGTCAGCTGTGAGGGGCTGTGAAAGGTAAGGCTTGATTTGGCTGTGTCATGGTAGAAAGGTGAATTTCTTCTTTTTCTGAAAAAAGGGAGACAATTTCCGGAATACTGTAGTTCTTTTGCATTGACAGGAAGCAATATCTAGTTGACCATGCCTTCTTTTAATGACCAAGTATAAGAAAATACGGAATAAAATTTTTGGAAGCCATTTTCTATGAATCAAAGTGAACTTTAGTTCCATTTGTTTTCATTTCATTGCTACCATGAAAATGCACCATGTCTCCAGTAGAGCCCTTCATGAGGATATTTAGTATCAAGAAATTGGTAATATGTCAACCTTTAGTGTCTTTAGTGCCACTGGTGGAGCTGGTAGAGATCCTTCTTATGCCAGAAATAATTTATTTGTCCCACAAAAGATACTAGCTAATGTCCTGGAGCATTGAATCTAATATATTATTATTAAATGAAATCCATGTGCTATTGTGATTCAATTTACAGCTAAATGGTGTCAGATCGGTAGGTAATGGTTACAACTAATTTTGCATTTATGACTTTGGGTGTGAACATTTTCTGTCCTTTGTCTTATGTATAATTGACATTAATTTGACGCTTAAGGTATTTGATGTTATCATTTTAGTGTTAGGCTGAATTCTTTTGGTTGATGTTATTTAGTACTATCTTAGACTTTCATTTCCTTTTATGTGCTTTATTACATTGGTAGTTTGCTGTAAGTAACCTTTTTTGGGTATCATGAAGGTTATTGTAAAGAGTGGTGATGATTGTAGGCAAGAACACCTTGCTGTGCAGCTTATCTCTCATTTTTATGGTATGTCTCCTGACTGCAATTTTTTATGCTTCTTTCCAGATCATCTAGCTCATTTGCTGCCTGTTCCTTATTTCTGTCCAATCCAGTTGCTCTAAAACCATCCAGATTTGGAGTCATATTTTCTTTCTACATCATATGTTATCAGAAAATAATATGTGATAGAAAGGGAAACATATAAGTTTGCATGGAAGCAGATTACGGATGCATGATTTTGAGTAAACTGGGAAAGGTATATGCATAAGTGTTTTATGTATATGTATATATTGCATGGTTGAATCCAATATTATCAATTAAACCTCCCACTTTGACCTCCAGAAAAAAAAAAAAAAAAAAGAATCCCATATTATCAGGCATCAATGCTGAAGATCTCAGAACTTATTAATTTTTTCATTCTTATAGTTGGCTAAAGCGTGTATATAATGGTTTTTCAATTTCAGATATATTCCAAGAAGCTGGTCTTCCACTTTGGTTGCGCCCCTACGAAGTTTTAGTTACATCTTCTTACACAGCTCTTATTGAAACAATTCCAGATACGGTAAACTTTTGCTCTTCATCTGACTGGCTTGTGTCGATGATGGGAAATTTTGGCTTCAATGGTAATAAATTTGCTGTTTTCTGCAGGCTTCTCTTCATTCTGTCAAAAGTAGATATCCCAAAATATCAAGCTTACGCGAATTCTTTGATGCCAAGTATCAGGAAAATTCTCCAAGTTTTAAGCTGGCACAGGTAGTCTAGTTGCAAAGAGGCAGGTCTCTCCAGTTACCTTTTTTTTTTTTTTGTTTAGACTAGTGTTTTCATTCTTATGTTTCAAATAATTTTTTCATTTAAAGGATTTATTACAAAATTTGTGGCAGTGTGTTTAAGTTGTTTAGAGTGTGGTTGGACAATAAAAAGGAGTCGATATTTGCTTCTCCTTTTTCCCAGGAAAGAGTTGTAATTTTTCTCTATAGCTGCAGATACTGTGATTTTAGTGTTCTACTACTTTAAAGGAATGTTATTAAATAAGAAGAGACAGGCATGTTCCTTTTTTCTTTTGTACTACTTTAGACATAAGCAATTTTGGGTTATTAATGTTATCAAAGGAAAATTTTCCTAGTAATTTCTAAACTGCACTCTGACTTAGAATTTATTGTTATTCTAAAGTAATTTTTCATGTTAGATTAGAGATTACTTCCATCTTGAGTCAATCATGTATGCTAACCATTTTCTTATGGTTATTGACAATTCTTGCCAGCAAATGGCAGTTACCATGCTGTATATGTTGACTGCTAAGTTGTTGTGTTGGGTTCTGATTTGTGTAAATTATCTCTATATTTGCAAGAAGTAGGTGGATGCACTCTTGGTGGCATCTTTCTGTGGTCATGAAATTTTTTATTGTGTGATCTTTCTTTATTAACTTCATGGGCCAAATCGAAACCTTATGTGCTAATGGGATGTAGGAGCAAGATACTTTAGTTGCAGTGCTCTGTTGGATGGTAATCAATGGCTTCTGTTTAGAATGCGGTAATGTGTACATTTGTTTTAGTAAAGATGAAGATTTGTGGTGGTTTGCTAATTTGGTTGAATTTACCCAAAGTTATGTGAAGGTTATACTGTTAATATGCTTCATTGTCTTGCTTGCACGTGTCCTATATGTATTATCCTAAATTATGAAATAGTTTTTTTCCCCTTTCCCATTTTGGTATTTTTTGGATGCCTAAAACTCATTTATAATTCTGCCATTTTTGGTTTTCTTCTATAATTTCTATTGTATTTTGTTATTGTGTTTCCTTGCTGATTTAATCATTCAAATTGTGATGTTATTTGTCCATAGAAGATGCTTAAATTTTCATTTGTTGAATGATTCTATTGCTTACTGTAAGGTATATTTTATTGCAGAGAAATTTTGTTGAAAGTATGGCTGGGTATTCACTTGTATGCTATCTTCTGCAGGTATGCATGGTTTTCCTTCAGATCTATCTTGTTTGTCAATGAACAAATAGAATGAGGATCATGGAATGGAACTTTTTAAGAGGTTGAGCAATTAATAAGATGGTTCAGATAGCAGATGTCACTGTCTAAATGCCTTTGTATATTATTTTAATTCAACTGTAAACATATTAGAATAGAAAGTTCATTGCTGGTAGCTTTCTGCTTCTATGTCACTTTCTAAGTGCCTTACTATTCTATGTTGCTCTTGCTTAGAGAACTTACTGTTTGGTGAAATTAAAAAAAAAACATTTTTTTTCATCTGCTATTTACTTTCTTCTTCCCTCATTCTGTTTCACGTGATGCTCATTGACTTCAATGCAACCCAGAAATCATTCTACTTCTAATTTGTCAGCTCATTCTCTATGCTAATTACCAACATCTTAACATGTGATCTGCATGCTTGATCTACCTTTTCTTTTAACTATTATCAATTGAATGAGCTTGTTAAAAAGAAACACTGTATTTCTATCTGAAATGATGCTCATTCACTTAAATGCTACCAAGATTTTATTCAACTTCCCAACCAATCTGTTTATGATAAGCAGTGAAATGTCTTTTCTAAACACAAATATTATTATTATTATTAACAATTTAATGCAGTTGTCAAATGACACTCTGTGTTGGTGTATTATAAGTGGCAGTAAAGTGATTATTCTTCACCTGTTTTTCTGATAGTGGATTTTACATTGTTTTTATGGTTACATTGCTACTATTTAATAACGAAGGAAACAGATTTAAAACGTTAGAAGTAATTCTTTGGCTGTGGATTTCAACAGGGCGGTTTTGTTAAGGCAAGATCCTTTAATGGTGTTTTCCTTAATCCATTTGTTTAGGAGTGAATACTAAATTAGCCCTGCTCCAGTGGATTCCCAAGTAAGATTAAGAATTAGATTACATTACCAAATAAAACAAATTGATTTGATAATAAATAAATAAAACAAATTTAAACGGTTAGAAGTAATTCTTTGGTTGTGAACATTAAACTTGGTGGTGAGTTAAGCTAGAATAATTTGGATGTTAAGGCGAGGTCCTTTACTGGTGTCTTTCTTAATCTATTTGTTTATGAATGAATGCTAAATTAGCCCTGTTTTGATGGATTCCCGAGGGAGATTAAGAATTAAATTACATCACGAAATAAAAGCAAGTGAAGGGTCCAAAGAGGATTGTGAGTTCGTTGTCAGGTTTCTCATATAAATTCAATACTGATCAAGTGAAGTATTTTTCTAACGTTATCAATCATTTCTGAAAATTTGCAAAATTTTGAAAGTAATTGTTTGAAGTTTGAATCTACTATTTGTTATCGTCCCTTCTAAGCTCTTCTCTCCAACCAATTACTTACATATTCTCTCATGTTTCTCTTTTAGCTTTTACATAATTTGTTCCTTTTTCTTTTCCTTTTTTAATCATTAATTTTCTTTCCTATTGTTTTTGGGTTACCATGCTCAAACACTCTATCTCAAGAGAAGGAAAGAATAAGAAATTGTATTCTCTTCTGGCTACTTGTAGAGTCCCATTTCGAATTTGATGGTCCATTCTATATAGCTGGTGAACAAAAGCACACAACGTCATCAAAAAAAAACCTAACTTGGGCATTAATAGTGTTCTTGCAAGCTCTTCTTTTACAATATGAAGGGATTTTTAATGTGTCCAGATTTCTATTGTATTATTAACTCCTTGAATGAGCTACTTCCCCTTTTTTCTCCCTCTTCTGCATTCTTAAGTTAGTATTCTTTCTCCTTTGGACTTGCTGGTTTAAGTCTATTTGGTAGAGCTGCTTATTACTGTTAGGAAGTAGTGAAATGCATACAAAAAGTTTCACGTTATGTTACCTTTTAAGTATTAATTTTCTGTTCCCTTCCCTTTTAAAATGAGTCGAAATATATAAAGAAATCAAAATAAAATGAATTTAACTTGGTTTTCCATAGTCGATAGCTGCATATTAATCTAACTTTGCATGCATAATAACTGCACTTGATGGTGTCATTTTTTTTTTGCTAAAAGCTTATTATAATAGCATTGATTCTTAGTGGAAAAGTAGTTGGGTTTGATTTCACCAAGTTCTATATAAATTTGATTAGCTAGTATGTTATTAACTCCATTTTTAATTTGCCAATTTATCCAAGTGTAGGTGAAGGATAGGCACAATGGAAATCTACTATTGGATGAAGAAGGTCACATCATACATATAGATTTTGGCTTCATGCTGTCCAATTCACCTGGTGGTGTAAATTTTGAGAGTGCACTGTTCAAATTAACTCGTGAGCTTCTTGAGTAAATATGCTGATTCCATCTTATAGCTCAATCTGTGTTGGTCCTGATACTATTCTATCAGTTACTTTCGGATTTGCTCTTAATCCTTAAGTGTTTTTCTATTTTTAATGAACTTAATCCTTAATGTTGGGTGCGCTAGTGTGTGTTTTTCTATTTAGAATGAACTTAATCCTTAATATTGGGTGTGCTAGGTCATGGATTCTGATGCTGATGGAGTTCCAAGTGAATTTTTTGACTACTTTAAGGTATTCATGACTCTTTCTTGCTCTGTTTGAGGAAGGCCTGTGCGGTTTGTTCACTCGTATGCATAGGTTTATGATTCGCCTCATGCACATTGACACTTATATGAGTATATTGTAAATTAGCAGAACCTAATTTGGAGTGGCTTGCTTATTAAAGATAAAGATTTTGAAAACTTAAAGAGGACGATGAAGTAATTATCTATTCATACTAAAGGACCAATATGTCCAAATTTGATATACTTCTTTATAATCTTGTTTGTTATTTTGTAAATCTGAAAGCAAGCTGGTCTGTACGAACTGAAGCGCACCTTGTGTACTACTAATACAGATTCTTCTTGTGCTAAATTGATACTGATTTCTTTGCCTCCCAAATTCAGGTATTATGCATCCAAGGCTTCCTAACTTGCCGTAAGCATGCAGAGCGAATAATTCTTCTTGTTGAAATGTTGCAGGTACATTGCTATAGTTTGTTGTTGTTCATACTATGTCTATAAACATTAGCATAACATGACGAGGCCTTCTGATGGTATGGTAGTTTTCTTACTGATCTTTGAGAATTTTCCAGAGTGGCCTTTGATTAACTTTATCTTCTGTTTGACATTAATGCTTGCATAATAACTAATTATAGATCATGATAATAGAGGATGATGGAGGTGGTCTTCATCGTATGGGACAGTTTGCAATTGTCACTGTGGCTGAGTCACTTGCCATGGTGCATGGTGTATCATGCTGACTGAACTCAATGAATATAGTTAGGAAAAAGGAAAAATGTTGAGCTGTCTAGAAAGATATATTAGGTATTTTGTGATGCTGGAGAAAGAGCAATAAAGGTGCTTTATTTACTCTATGTATTTATATTGTTTGTGTTAGGATTCTGGTTTACCATGCTTCAAAGGTGGGCCGCGAACAATAGAAAACCTAAGAAAACGATTCCATTTAAGCTTAACGGAAGAGGTTTGTCTTCTTAAGCTTTTGATTATGTTTAATACTGCACTGTATTTTGATCTTTATGGTGGTAAGACAACATTTTTCGGTTTCTTGCAGCAATGTGTGTCGTTGGTACTTTCCCTGATTGGTAGCAGTTTAGATGCATGGTGGACACGGCAGTATGATTATTATCAAAGGGTTTTGAACGGAATATTGTGAATTCATAATTGATTTGTTGCCACATTGTTGTACTGTTGGTAAAGCCAGACTAGTGAGGATTTTCACTTGGAAAGATACTTGCTATGCGATACAAGGCTGGTTCTCTATGCAATGGCTTTCAGAGCTTCTCTACAAGATATGTTTTTGAGTGGGGCAAGGATGATTCACACCAGTTTGTAGCCATGCTTCGATGGTTTTGAGGAATCGAAATTTTATTGGCATATATAAATGCACGAAGAGTGGAAGACTAGCGGGCAAAATCTACCTAAGCAGATGTCTCTTCAGTTTTTCATCTAAGGTCCTCCAATCATGAATTCTGGTAGCCTTTGGTGATTAAGTTACTAGGAGTTGGAATAGAATGTTTCTTTCCCATCTTCGGATATTACAAATTTTACAGAGTGATTTCAGCGTGGACAATATATCGAAGACATGAGATGGGGCTGTCAAATGCGGGTTGGAACTGCAGATACTGCAAATCTTACACAGCAGTTTGCCATCGAAAGCAGGTGAGCATTTTATGATTTTGTGAATGCGGTATTGCCATTTAAAGACAACATTTTATGATAGAACAAAACAGATGGTTTGCAATTGGAATGGTTTCTACTTCCATTTGTTTCATTGCGTGTCCTTCCCGGGGTACAATTCTCCTCTTTATTACATGGGTTTCTCACTCAGCAAAGGAAGGTTGATTGTATCATAATATGATTATGGATACACATTTTGTTAACAGTGAGAAATTTGTTCATTCGAAACTCATTTAGAAGAGTGTTGTTGGCATTGATATTTTATGTTGAGTTATGAAACTCTTCCATACCATTGAATGAATTTAAATTTTTGTAAGCTTGTTATCTAAGGGCTTTCTCTGTTTCTGTTTTGTAATTTTGAATTTCCTAAAGTATTGGTATTGCTTTGCCTTGGTGTTATGAAACCTACTGCTATCAAGTCTGCTTAGAAAAAAAAAGAAAAAGAATTAAGATAAAGAATAAATGAATGATACCCTGAAAGTCTAGCCCTTCGTCACCCAAATTACAAGGTGCAAGCCTAGAGCTGCTCCAACTATATAGTACGTAATAATCGAACGAAATTGCTTTCTGGGTACATACTGTTGTTTTTCCAATGAAAATGATGCTGACTTTTCGTACTTTTTGTGCTAGGGATAATTTATTATTTAGGGATGTTTTAGAGAAATAAGATTGAAAAAAAACATTTTGGGAAGGATCGGAAAA
>JBBYHK010036174.1:0-51413 GCA_038382065.1 Adansonia grandidieri | reverse complement strand
AGAGATATCAAAATAATAAGGATGAAATGGGGCATTTTGCACATCAAAGGGGCATTAAGGCATCCAAATCCTAAACTGCCACAACCAAAGGCCACAATAATGCATGAAAATCCTAAGAGGGTGATGGAAACATGGAGAGCTCACTAAAATAATGAAGGTGCTAAAAAATAGAAAATGAAAGTGATAAAGTGAGAAGTTATACCAACAAAACTTCACTTTTTGACCAAATAATTGGAGTAGTAGAAATGGCTTAAATTTCCCTCTTTTCCTTGTTGTTAATAAGTAAGAAAAAGAGAGAAATAATAAGGTTTTGGTTTTGGTTTTGGTTTTGGTTTGGATGAGGGTGATTTTTGGAGTGTGTAATGGTTAAGAATGAGTGTTTTAGGGCTATTTTTAGGTGTGAGTGAAGAGCTATGAGATTTGATTTTCTTGGTGTAGGAATATGTTTTGGAAGCTGAAAATAAGCTGGAATCTAACCTTTTTTAGCTGAGATATAAGTGGTCTATTTATACTAGCATTTGGGAGCCAATTTAGAGATGTTTTTGGTCATTTCTCAAGGGGGACAAAGTGGTGTCACTTGGTGGCTATAGAGTGGTTGTAGGGAGCAACTTGCTACCAATGTGATGGACATAGGGTGGCTAGCTTAAATGCTAAAATGATTTTCCAGCAAATAGTGTAGCTGATGGTGATCTTAGTTAACAAACTAGGGAGTAGGGTGATCATGTGACATTGACCTTTTTTATCTAATTTTGACTTCAAAAAAATGTTTTGATTAATTGAAAAGTCCAAATTCATAATTTGACATGGGCTTTGAGCTTTTTTGATGTAAAGAAATGAGTTAAAATTGAGTTTTTGATCAATGGTGGATGAGTAAAAAATGCTTGGATTGTGGAAAATTAGCCTGGACAAAATAAGGTGTCTACAGGCTATTTGCAAACAAGTTTGTTGCCACCAGTTCATGTGGGCTTAAGAAGGTTTCTTAATAGGTGCCTCTTAAATAACACTTAGTTTACGAAGCTTAGAGTTCTTTCCAGGAAACCCTTGAAGGTTTGGTGAACTTGGCTTGAAGCAACATTGCAAAAGTCATGATGTGTGATGGTAATATGAATGCATGATATGGAATGCTATCATGATTGTAGGTTGTGAAGTTTAATATGGGAGATAGCCATAGTTTTTCTTATACGTAATTCAGACTCTCATAGGGATGGCAATTCATCTTTGTTGCCACTATGGATAAGAATTTTCTTAATCCCACTGAGGATTGTAGGTTGTCCTAGCTTCACTTGGGGTACGACAGAAAATCTATTCTTAAGAATTTGAATTATTGTATTTCCCAATTCAGGAGGCTCAATCATTTTTCTAACAATTTGAAAGCATTGTGAACAATTTGGAGACCATTTGACTGATTAGATTGATGCCTCTGGTTTCAATAGGATTTTGATAGAACACATGGGTCAATTTTTGGTTAGCTTAAAATGGTTTTTCTTGAGATATGGCTTGTGAAAGCCAGAAATGGTTTGGTGTATGGTCATGCCAAATGGGTGTTTGGACACGAAAAGTACATGATCTTGACTATCAAGGCGTGAGCAAAGTTCCCTGTGCTTTTTTCCTTTCGATGTAATATCAAGATGTCCTGATACATATTTTAGTTGATTATCAAATATTATCAGTTAAAATGACAAGTGCAATGTGAATTGTACAGGGGTTAAAAGAAACAAGGTAATATTTATTTATGACAACAAAGAGATACAACTTTGTATACTATTTGACAAATAAGTGATTCGGTGGTAAGAAGTATGATCTTTTGGATGGAAGATGCCTTTGACGATCACGACATGAATGTTCTTTATTTTCTAGGATCTTTCTCGAACAATAAATGTGATTAGTATGAGCTTATCTTCAGAAGATCCTTAAGATTGCTTTATTTTGTTCTATAAGTGATCTTAGTCTATGCCCCATCAAAATTGATCTTCTTAAGTCACCCTTGCGGGTTTTTAACTATAGTCAGATTGGTTGCCCAGATGCCTTTTTCAGATTTTCATTTGAACTTTTGTTTTCTTCTTTTTTTTATTTTTTTGTTGTTTTTGTTTTTGTTTTTGTTTTCTCTTTTTTTTGAAGGACACCTTTCCAGGTTTTCACTCTCTATGTGTAATATTTCTTGATGGTATCTGAGTTGACTAGGTTAGGAAAGGCATTACCGTCCATTTTTAACAAGAATATGGCCCTTTTGGAGAAGGCTTGCTTCATGACATACGGTCCTTCCCAATTACTGGTCCATTTGCCTCGTGCATCTTTGTGAATTGGGAGGATCTTTTTCAATACCAATTCACCTAGGTGAAATTGTCGTGGGTGCATCTTTTTGTCATGGGCTCAGATTATGTGTCTTTGGTACATTTGACCATAGCAGATGGCTTGCATGCATTTTTCCTCAATGAGGTTGAGCTGGTCGTATCTGTTCTTAACCCATTCAGCCTCTTCAAGTTTGGTTTCCATCAAGACTCTAAAAGAAGGGATCTCAACTTTGATAAACAATACAGCTTCTATCCCATAGCCAAAGGAGAATGAGGTAGTGCCCGTGGAAGTGCAAACTGAGGTCCTATAGGCATGAAGTGCAAAGGATACCTTCTCATGCTAGTCTTTGTTAGTCTCAACCATTTTCTCAACTATTCTTTTAATGTTTTTGTTGGCCGCCTTGACTACCCCATTCATATTTGGGCAATAAGCAACAAAATTATGATGCTGGATCTTGAACTGTAGGCAGATCATTTACATCATTTTATTATTTAAGTTATTTGTGTTGTCTGCGATGATTTGGTTTGGAAGGCCATATCTACAGATGATGTCCCACTTGACAAACATACAGATAGTCGATCTAGTGACATTAGCATATGAGGTAGCCTTCACCCATTTGGTGAAATAGTCGATTGCTACCAAGATAAAACGATGCCCATTGGAAGCTTTAGGGGTGATTGTCCCGATCATATCCTTGCCCTATATGGAAAAAGGCCACGGGGCCATCATGTCATGAAGTGGAATTAGAGGGACATTGATCTTCTCCATATAGATTTGACACTGGCATTTTTGGGTGTAATTAATGCAGTCTCTCTCGAGGGTCTACCAGTAATAACCCGCTCTAATGATTTGCTTTGCTGTCCAATGTCTATTAGTATGTGTGCCGCAAATCCCTTCATGAATTCTTATGAGATCCTTTTAGCTTCAGGAGCATCGACACATTTGAGCAATACTTGATCGTGATTCCTCTTTTATAAGATTTTTCCATTAAGAACAAATCCCATAACCAACCCTCTAATATTCTTTTTATCAGTCTTGGTTGCATGTTGGGGGTATTATTGATCCTTGATGTAGCGAAGGAAGTCATAGTGCCACGATAGGCCATCCTTCTCTTTTTCAATGCTATGACAATGAACCAGAGTTGTGTAGATGCTCATCTGGATGAGAGCAATGTCTGACTCTTGGTTAACTTTAAACATGGATGACAAAATAGCCAAAGCATCGGCTATTTGGTTATCTTCTCGAGGTAAGGTTAAAAACTAATATCATCAAATTCTTTCTTGAGTTTTGCTATCAGCTTCCCATACTGCATTAGCTTGGCATCATAAGTTTGGCATTCCCCTTTCAATTGGTAGATGACTAGGGTTGAATGACTGAATAGCTATAATGTCTTGACATTCCTCTCAATGGCTGCTTGAAGCCCCATGACACAAGCTTTATATTCTGCGATATTATTTGTGTAGTTGAAGCTTAGCCTTGCTGTGAATGGATAATGACTCATGTCGAGTGACATCGATATTAACCTAATTCCATGTCCTAGAGCATTCGATGCTCTATCAAAATTCATCTTCCATGATCAATCTTAGTTAGAGGCATTTTGGTCTTCAGAAATGCACATTAGATCTTCATCTTGGAAGTCAAAACTTAAGGGTTTATAATCATCTACCGCTCGACTTGCCAAAAAATCAGCTATCATGCTGTCCTTGATGGCCTTTTGACTAACATAGGCAATGTTGTATTCAAAAAGCTAGACTTGCCATCTAGCCAACCTTTTTGATAGTACAGGGGCTTTGCATAGATACTTGATAGGATTAAGCCTTGCAATCAGCCATGTGGTGTGATATAGCATGTACAGCCTAAGTTTCTTGGTTGTCCACACCAAAGCACAACATAACTTCTCGATTATGGATTAGTTACAGTTGCATTTCGTGAACTTTTTGCTTAAGTAGCAGATTGCTTGTTCTTTCTTTCCTGACTCATTATGGTGCCCTAATACATAACCCATAGACTTGTCGAAGACTGCCAAGTAAAGGATTAAAGGTCGAATAGGCACCAATGGTACCAACACTGACGGGCTTGACAGATAATGTCTGACTTTATCAATGGCTTCTTGATATGTGTCATTCCACTCTCTCAAATTTTGTTTACGAAAAGCCAAAAGATGGGGTCATATTTGTCATAAGCTGGGATATGAATCTAGCAATATAGTTTAGTCTCCCAAAAAGCTTCTCACTTCCTTTTGGGTTTGAGGTGGTGGCATATCTTGAATGGCTTTGACTTTGTCTTGGTCAACTTCAATCCCTTTTTTGCTAACTATAAAGCCTAAAAGCTTACCTGAAGTGACTTTGAAGGTATATTTGGTAGGATTGAATTTAAGTGGAAACTTTTACAATCGTTCAAAAAGCTTTTGAAGGTCTGTGACATGTTCACCTTCTTTTATTGACTTGGCAATCATGTCATCCATTTAGACTTCAATTTCTTTGTGCATCATGTCATGGAACAGGGCAACCATGGCCCGTTGATATGTTGCCTTGGCATTTTTAAGTTTGAAGGGCATGACATTATAACAAAATATCCTTCACATGGTGGTAAAAGTTATTTTTTTCATGTCTTCAGGTGCCATCTTGATCTGATTATAGCTCGAGAATCCATCCATGAAGGAGAAAAGAGAATTCTTGGCTGTGTTGTCTAACAAAGTGTTAATGTAGGGTAGCAGAAAGTTATCCTTAGGACTAGCTTAATTCAAATCCCGGTAATCAATGCACATTCATACTTTGTCCTCTCTCTTTGGGACTGGGACTATATTGGCAACCCATTTTGGATACTTGTCTACTTTGATAAACCATATATCAAATTGTTTCTTGACTTCTTCTTTAATTTTAAGGACCATTTCTGGCTTCATCCTCCTTAACTTTTGTTGGATCAATTTGCATCCGGGCTTAATGGGAAGTTTATGGACCACTATATCTGTGTCTAGTCCTAGCATTTCTTGATATGACTAAGCGAATACATCTCGATATTCATTGAGTAATTTTATCAGCTTGGTCCTAGTCGTTGACTTTATTGAGGTTTCGATTTTAACCTCTTTTCGATCCTCTTGAGTACCTAGATTTATTACTTTTATTAGGTCTTCATGGGGCATGATCTACTTCTCCTTTTGCTCAACTAATCGTAAGAGGTCTGGTGGTACGGAGCTTTCTTCAAAATCTTCTTCGGGATAAACTTCACTAACATAAATTGACTATTCAAAATCGATCTTCAAAGACCCATCAGACAAATCCATGTCACTATTGTCAGGACACCTGAGAGGGTGAAGAAATAACCATTGCAAAAGGCACACATACAACCTAGGGATTTGGATAAGAATGGAGGCAAAAGAGTAATTAAGACAAAGAGATTAAAAAGTGATGTAGGCACGCAATATGGAATGATATATGTAAAAGTCATTTCATCGATAATGTTTGATAAAAATGCCCCTTACATAGGACACATACCTGCCTTTCGGCAAGGTTAGGTAGGTTTTCATTTCTTGACATTACATAAAAGGGACAAGAAAAGTGCAGAGGGTTTTGTCATGACCTCATCATTAAAATCGGGCCTTGGTGAAAGGACACAAATTCTATGGCTCGTTATCCTAGAGATCCAGATAGTGGAGGGCTTTGTTTAAGATGACCAAGACATCTTTAGCCTTTTTCTCTTCTTTTTGGCTTGAATTGATTCGTCCTCTTGAATAGAATATCTCATAGAGAGATAGGAACATTATTGGCTTTGATTCCCTCTTTTGACCTAATAATTATGTCATTTCCTAGTTATGGATCCTCCTTTCTTATTGTCTTCTTGACTGTGCCTTAGCCTTGAATCCTAGGCCCCTTTTGTTGACTTGAGTGGTGACTTGCAGGGCTTGGGCTATCCTTTGCAGATTCTTGCCAAGCCTTTTCCCAACATGTGAACCTTTGCCAACGATCATTTTTAAACTCAAGTGGGTACTCTTTGACAAGTGGGGTTCAACTATTGGCAATCCTTCCCCCATAAATGTTGCATTGACGAACTCAAGGGATTGGAATGATGAATCCAGTGCATCCTCATTAGGCTCTATATAGATAGATATCTTTAGTGAAAATAGTGGCGATCATTTCTTTTTCAGCTACGATGTGACATCTTTATAATCTATCACACATTTAAGCTTCTGATGGAGAGAGGATGAGACAGCCTCTACAAAATGTATCCATGGCTTTCCTAATAGGCAGTTGTAAGTTGTATTAATATCATAACTTAAAAGTTAACTTCATATGTACATGGGCTTACCTGAAGCTAGATTATAATATTCCCAATTACTCTGCGACATGTTCCATCAAAAGCTTAGACTATGGTGTGGCTACTCTTAATGTTGGACTAATCGACTGAGAGTTTGCTTAATGTAGTCATGGGCATGACATTAAGGGCTAACCCATTGTCTATAAGTACTTTAGGCAAAATACATACCTTGCAATGGGTAGTGATATGCAGATCTTTATAACTACTGCCTTCGTGTAGGGTCTCATCATCAATGAATGAGATATAATTATTGGCCATGAGGTTGTTCACTAGCCAATCGAATTTGTCCACAGGGATGTTTGGTGGCACATATTCTTCGTTTAACACCTTAGTAATGCATTTCGATGGACCTTTGAATTAAGGAGCAGAGATAACACAAAAATCTTGGCGGGTTGTTTGCTTAACTGGTCCACAATGTAGTATTCATGATGCTGGATGAACTTGAGAAACTTAGTGGCTTACTCACTACTTCCTTGACTTTCTTGAGCTTAAAATTCTTTGCTTGTACTTGAGTGGTATTGGTGCTTGGAGATGCATTAACCTTCTATTCTTCTTGAGCTGGGGGAGTATAACACCTACCGCTATAGGTTAGGTGACTAACTTCTAACAGTTCCATTGCAGTAGTTGCGAAGCTTAGTTCTTCAATCATCACTACTTGATTCTCGTATTTCCATGGGATAGCTTTATTACTCTCATATGGGAATGGTTTAGGTATCTCCACAACTAACTTTGGTGTAGGTTTTAAAAAACTGACCTTGGGACTTGACTTGCCATAAAGAATGAGGGGTCAGTTTTTGCCGTAAGATGGCTCTGTGGTTTCATCCCCTATCATGTTGATAGATTCAGTAGCAGGCATAGTTTCCTAATAGAATTCTATCTGGCCTTTATTCATCATTCTTTGAATTGTGGACCTAAACTCCTTGCATGTTTGTAGGGTAAGACCTATAACTGTGTGGAAGTCACAGAAGTTGTCAAAATTATCTTCTAATTTTTCTATTGTGTTAAGTAACCCAACCTGAATCAATGCCTGCCAAACCAAGAACATTGGCACCCTTACATCCTCTATGCTTGCCTTGACTTCATATTTGTTCCTAATATCAATCATGTTTGCAGCTAGCTCTGTGCGGTTTCGTAAAGGATTGGTAGCAATATTTGGTCCTTGGCTCATCCTGAACTGTAAAACTTTTGAGTTAATCAGATTTTGTACATTTTGCTTGAAAGATATGCAGTTCTTGATGTCATGCCCTATGGCCCCAGTGTGGTATTCACAGTGGGTGTTAGGGGTGTACCATTGTAGGTCTGGTAGCTTCTTTTCCAAGACATAGATCGAAGCCACTAGGTGATTTTGGAGCAAAGTTTGGTAAAGCTCCTTATAGGTCATAGGGATAGATTAAAGTGTTACCTTGGTTGATTCGGACCTCGATTGCTAGGTGTATTATTGGTTGTTCGATGGGTATTTTGGTGGACTTGCAGAGAATAGCTTTGCAGTGGGTTTGATGGGATTGCAAATGATGGGTTATAGGTTGTGGCATAAATTGGTTGTAGGGATATTATAATAGAGGGAGAATGTGGCATGCTTGAGTAGCAAGGGTTGGGTGCTTGACGCTATCTTGGTTGAGATGAGCTGGCATAATTTATGGCATTGGCCTCCCTTTCTTTCTTCTTATCAGTAATAGGCTTCTTACTCGATCCAGTTGTTCCCCGGTAAACATTCTACCACTCTTAATGGTGGCATTAATCATTTCTTTGGAGAGAACTAAGTCTACAAATTTCTTGGCGGCATTCCCTATAAGCTTCTCGTAATAAGGAGCATGTAAGGTGTGAATAAAAGTAGCTATCATCTCTTTTTCTGCAAGGGAAAGCTAGACCAAGGCTGCTTCTTTTTTCCACCTTTGGGCGTATTGCCAAAAACATTTAATGGATTTATTATTGAAATTCATCAGGGAAAGTCAATTCGGTGCCCAATCCCACATGTGCTAGTATTGATTTAGAAAGGCCTTAGCCAAGTCGGCCCATTATAGATTTTCACATTATCTAGCTTGATATACCACTGAGCTACTGCCCTAGTAAGGCTATGCTAGAAGCAATGGATGAGGAGCTTTTCATCTTTCTCATACCCAGTCATCTTTCGCTGGTACATTCGGACATGGATGGAAGGGTCGGTGGTTCCATTAAACTTCTCAAACTCTGGGACTTTGAACTTCTAGGGAATGACAAGGTTAGACACCCAAGGCAATGATTGCATGTTAAAAGCTCCAAATTTGTCACTCCTCTCAATAGTTTGGAGGCATTTTTCCAGTAGTTAGAATTTGTTCACTTCTTTCACAGTCATGGTGGACTTTTAACCTTTTATTTTCTCTGGTTCTTTATGGTCAAGGATTGTCAGATGTACCAATGAGACTCTTACGTTCACCCCTTAAGTATTGAGAATGAATTGACCTGTTGCAATGGGATTTAGGTAGATGACTGGCAGAGCCTGAGTGGCAACTGAAGGAGCGAGCCATTATTCTTGTCTAGTGTCCCCTTAGGCAAGTTCTAGTTTGTTGGCATGGGGACTTTCAGCATTAGGAGGATTGTTCCTTGTTTCAGCAGTGCTGGCTTCTCTATTTTCTTTTATAGAGGAGGTCATTAGTTCCATAAGTTTTGTGATTTGATTTTACATTTCGTATTGCTGACAAAGCAGCTGGTCTTATGATTCCTTAACCATTAGGTTCATGATCACTCTCCATGATTTGCTTACGGCATCATGTGTTATAGCAGTGGATGATGTCAGGTGTCGTGTTCTTGATTGATCTCGGAATCCCTTGCACTTTTATGACTCAATTCTTATATTAGACTTTTATTTAAAAATGTATTTGTTGACGAGCATTTATGATGCAATGATGAGTTAAGATAATGAATGATGGATGCAAGTGTAATGCAAAATGGTGAAATTAAATGTGCATATGCATTGGAGACAATTGATTCTTGGAATAGCTTCGTCAATAACATCATTTATAGAGTCATAAAAGGGTTTTTCTTTGACGACATTATTACATCTAAAAGTATCTAACGTGATTACATTATGTAATCACATGATCAAGAAAACCCACAAGTTGTTGCTTATGATCTTTAACAGGTACGATGTCTCACCTTATGGACTGAGCTGCTTCAATCATGTCATCCGCCTTTTGTTGAGCCACCTGAACTTGTTCAGTGAAGTGTTGATGCCGTGTTTGGTAACTCAAATGTGCTTGGTTGATTATCGCTTGCCACTCTAATTGCGTTGCTCGAAAGTGCTTACTAGTTCATTGATATGACCTTAATGGACCTGGAGAAACTGTTCTAACTCTTGGATTCTGTGAGTGAGGGCTTTATTTTTTACACTGGCGACTCTCACATCTCATATTTGGGCCTTGAGTCTTTGATTCCTTCGTTGGTAGGTGGAAGCAAGAGCACGTGCCCTCATGAACTTTTTTTACTGGTTCTATTTTCCTCTTTTTGTTGATTCAGCTTGTGATTGAGAGTGGAAACTTTCGCTTCCCATTCGACTGATGTCTTACTAATATGTTGGGTCTTGTTAGCTTTTTGGAATGTCACATAATCCTTGGTTAGGCTTTTGAGGTCTTCTTTGAAGTGATCCATTTCTTTAATGACTCGATCTATTTCACCACTCCTAAGATAGATATCCATCTCTAGCTGGCCCTTTTCCTCCTTAAGTCAAGAGATTTCTATGGCAAAGGATGCTTTTTCTCACTCGAACTCCCTTCTAAGTAGCTCGATCTTAGAAGGCGATTCCTCTATTAGGATTTGCAGTATCCCAGAGTTGGGTGGTGGCAATAGATGTTGATACAGCGGAGTCTCCATTCTTCGTATCCAGGCATGGTGGGGCTTCTTCTCTAGTATCTTTCCATACAATGGACCTTCTTCTAGGCTTGGAAAGCTAACTGGACTTTTGCTTTATAATTAGGCTCTCCGTATTCAAAATCCCAATGTCCCAAGTCTTCGAAGAACGAGATGAATTGCTGGCACTAGAATGGTACACAAGTGTAGTCTCCACATTTGTACATAATCGACTAAGGGAACACCTATGAGGCTCTCCACATGATTTCTTCCTTGACGTTTCGTAATTCCTCGACCTAATGCTTTTCTATCTTATCTTCACAACATTCTTCCTCTAATACTGTGGAAAAAGGACTAAACTTGAAGAAGAAATTTTGCCTGGTTCTTTCCCCTTTAACATAGAGATGACCTAGGAGCCATATCTGAAGCAATGGGGCACACCTTATAAACCTTCCTGTTCTCGTTCTTTTACAAAAGCTTAGAGCACGAATGGTTTTGGTAATGATGGTGAAAGTAGGGTTGATGTCACAACATAGGCGAGAAAAGAAATCTGTGATTGCCACCTCTACATAACCCAAAGTTTTCGAGAATATGATGAGCTTGTAGATTGCCAGAGCGTAGACATCTTGAACTTTCTTTTTGTCAGAAAGATTTAGCATGGCCTCTTTCAAGCTGGCCCAAGAGATGCATTCACTGTTCCCTTTTTACTTTGACGTGACTATCAACCCATGCTTCTGTGGCTCCAAGAATTTGCTTCAGCCTTTTCTTGAGTGAAAGAGGTGATAATGCTTTGTAGTAAATCCGGTCAGACGTAGCCCTTTCTATGTTGAGCAGAGCTGTGTATTCATTAATGGTAGGGGCTAAATTTTATTGATTGAAGGTGAAACATTGGTAGGCCAGATTCCATAACTATGTCACTACTCGCAACAAGCCATCATCCAACTGAACTCGATGTAAGAGAGCTATATTCTCATACTTTTTAGTGAAAGCTTCTTTCTTGTTATTGTCCCAAATATGCTTTAGTTCCTGACAATCATTTTGATAAAAATTGATCTTGACCTCCTCATGCATTTTTGAGACGTAATCAGGCTTTAGGATATCCCCGTCTTAATGTTGGCAACCTTCTGACCATGTTCTGATGTTTTCAAACGACTCGATAGTGGAGATGAGCTATTGCTCCATAAATAATGCCCCTTGTTGAACATCAAACTGAAATAATTACCCTAAAATGATGATAGTCACGATAGTTATGATGAGATGATGCATGTTCCAAGACATAAAATAAAGGGAAAACGAGTTAGTGAAACATATAAGAGTCAAATGTAAGGAATTAAAGAATTTAAAAACATTAGAGAAAAAAATATTCATTACATGTCTCGACCAAGGTGGAAAGACAAGAAATAGGCAACGTATCAACATGTCTGAATGTGCAACTCTAAACGTTATCCATTTTGTGATGGTCATCTGAGACCAATAAGATGAGCGACTTGTCTTATGGTTCCCTTCACTATATCACAAGTCGAGAATCCAAACTTTCTCGTTGTCATCACGTCATGAAGGAAAAGTCTTGGCCAAGAAGACATTTCCAAGTTAGAAAAATATTTTAAGTCGTATGCACCCATAGATCCCCAAGGATTCACCCTAGGGCACGTTGTGACAGCTTGGCGACTCCATTGGGGATCGTGTAAAGAGTTAAGCCAATAACTAGCCATGTCCTACCAGGTTCTTAGTTCCTTCAATCTTCAGTCATTGTTTAACTATGACCATTTTTTCATTTTATCAACTAATCTTTTCTTTGACATGATTGTTAGGATTGTCTTATTTTTGAATAATCTTCAGTTTAATAAAAATGGCAATACAAGAGTAAGCAAAAAGGTTTGAACATTTCCCTGTCACACACCGTGCACTTGCATATCCATTAGAGTCCCCCCCAAACTCCATGGTAAGGTTATAACCCAATCATTAGGAGAAAGTAAGCTATCCACTTTCGTTAGTAACCTTTTGCATAGGCATAACAATAACTTCCCGAATGTAAATTACCTATGTCTCTCGTGAGTAACCCTTCGCATTTGCATAGGAAAATACATCCATCGGATTAAAACCGTTCTGCCAAACCCATGATGGGCTTAGGATCGGGATGCCTTGACTATCCTTAATGGACGAAAAAGCAATTTAGATACCTATTTAGGCATCAACCTAGATCTTATATAGTGAGCCCTATGAGCTAAACCATGTTAAACCATACCAGAACGCTGCTAGAATACCCAGAGAATAGGGTCACTTAGGGAAATATTCCTAACCTTTACTCTTAATTACCATAATAATGTAGGTGACAATGAGTATACAATTGTCACCCGTATCTGCATTTTTTATCATTTATCAAGGCAGGCTGTCATGCTGCCCGAACTATGGCTAATCTTTGTCTAAATAAGTGATGGTGAGTAAAAAACCATCATTCGCAATGTCTTATGCTATAAGCCATTATGCTGTCTCAGTCATGGCTTAACGCGCATCTGCACTAGTGGTGATAAATGAATATTACTACTAGTCGATTATTTTTCCATCAAAATAAGATATTGCATCACCTCATGAAGGGCAGATCACATCTTGGCATGTTGAAATACTACCCGTTTCTCCTCTCACCACCTTGGTTGAGACATGTTATGAATATTTTGTTTCGATGTTGTTAAAACTATTTTTGAGAAGGTCAGGAAGGCCTATGGGTCATATCAAAGATCGGTGATGGAACCCAAAATGATCGATGGCGACTCCAAGCATTGGCCATTTTGTGATGGTCATTCGAGACCAATAAGATGAGCATTCATCTTATGGTCCCCGTCACTGTATCATAAGTCAAGAATCCATACTTTTTTGTTCTCATCATGTCACGAAGGAAAAGTCTCTATCAAGAAGACATTTCCAAGTCAGAAAAATATTTTAACTCATATGCACCCATAGATCCCAGGAATGATCGAATACCTATTGAAACCTATTTCTTGAGTTACGAAACTCGAAACATCAAACCTGTGGTCTATGTAGTACAAAGATTCGCCATTAGGGTTCAAGAGTTGGTTATGCAGGATGAGGCACAAACCTCTTCGCGATGACCAAAATCGGTACTTTACTTGTTATGTCTTATCTCAGGTTTGATTATTTTGATCTTAAGTCGTCACTATTTTGATATAACCCCCCTTTAATGCATGAATTTTACGAAAACATAAATTCAGGTTTTGATGAAAAGATTTAATCTTATACATGCTCCAGAGAGATAGGGAATATAGAGATTTTCAATAAAAATGACCTCTAGATTTTACTTTGAAAAATGAAATATTCCACTTTAAGCATTGGAGAGATACCCACGCGAAATATTACCTTTAGTTTTACTTGAAATGTTTTAAAAGCATGCATGCAAATAATCATCATGAAGAAATCACATTAGTACAATAATGAATGAAGTAACATAATATGGACCATCCAATATAATGATAAAGAGAAGGGATGGGCTATTGGAATTTATCTCGCAATTAGCATTGATTATCTAGGAATAACTGAACTGACAATTTTTAAGATGCATTTGGGTTCCTTGATTGAATGAGGTCTTCTTGACACATTCATGGAAGCCCGGGAAGGAAAAAAATTTAATTATAGTTAAAAGATAGGGTAGGAGTAGCCCCTCAAAAAGATGGGGCTGGAGTATCCCCGTGGATGACAAATAATCTTGACAAAGGAAGATTTCTAAATCTTGATAATTTTGAAAAGCGAGGTTGGAGTATCTCCTCGAAAGATCTGGGTTTGAGTATCCTCGTAGATGACAAATAATTTTGACAAAGGAAGACTTTTAAATCTTGACAATTTTGAAAAGTGAGGTTGGAGTATCCTCTTAAAAGGTCGAGGTTGGAGTATCCCCAAAAATGACATATCTGACACTCTTTAAAGAAGTTGAGTTAGAAAGCTTAAGTTGACAGGGCTTCATGATTTAGAAAATGAGTGAGCGTTTTGATGATTTTTGGCAAAAGAAGTTGTGAACGAGGATGATAAAGATGTACAAATATATTCATGCCTTGGTAAGAGCTTGTCGGAGGTCAAAGCATGTTCTTAAGTCTGATCGGGGTGATATGAAGACATTCGAATGTCTCGAGATGATATTCGGGAAAACAACTTAATTTTGACCATGACCAAGAACAGGGGACAGCATTGATGATCCTACTTTTTGAATTTATTCTAGATTGGTTTGAAGGCTTTAGAGGATGGACAAGATACCATTAGAAATGTAACTTGATGAGGGTCAATCTAAAAATATTCCTAATACCCTAAAAAAATCACTTTCCAGGGAAATAAATTTTCAAATTTGGGTTAATTACGCTACTGACAGAGCATGTAAAAAAAAGGTGTGTCAAAATTCAAAAAATCATTCCAGACTCGTTGGATATCAAAAATTGAAAATAATACCTTTTTAGAAAGGGAATTTCATGAACATTTTAGGAAAAATGTTTGATAGATTTGGAAAAATCATTTAGTGATCCTAAAGGGCCTAGCCAAAATGCACTTAGTTAACTCTAGGGATTTCGGATAGTCTAGGTTTGAAAAATTGTAACTCTTTCATCCAGACTGATCTGGGGGTGAAAATGACTCATTTTAAAGATATTTTGGCACACTTTCAAAGAAAAATATTATGAAATTCATGAAAAATCATTTTGGATTTTAAAGTGACTTTTCAATTTGTAACAATAATGCTGCTAGCAGGGGACAAAGCAAAGCAGAGGATATTTCTTAGTTTCTCTATGTTTACGGGTCCAAACTCAAGTCATGACATTCGAACATCCATGACTGAAGGGAAAGAGTGGCATGAGCATCGTGAACTCATTTGTATAGCCCCTGAGTAATTTAGGATGATAAAACAACCCATTAATCATACCACTCAAGGTTTTGACTCAAAAACAAGGCATTAACACTTAGGGAATTTAGGCACCTTATTTTGTCTGGGCTAATTTTTTTAGCAACCTGGGGCATGGACGTGAGAGGGGGCGATGATGCTGCCAGTAGTGATGTTGGTAGTGATGTTGCCAGCAGGGGACAAAGTAAAGTAGAGGATATTTCTTATTTTCTCTATCCAAACTTGAGTCATCGACATTCGAACATCCATGAATGAAGGGTTGGCCATTTTGTGATGGTCATCCGAGACCAATAAGATGAGCGATTCATCTTATGGTCTCTTTCACTATATCACAAATCAAGAATCCGTACTTTCTTGTTCTTATCATGTTGTGAAGGAAAAGTCTTGGTCAAGAAGACATTTCCTAGTCATAAAAATATTTTAAGTCGTCTACACCCATAGATCCGCAAGGATCCACCCTGGGGCACGTTGCGACAGCTTGGTGACTCCACTGGGGATAGTATAGAGAGTTAGGCAAATAACTAGCCGTGTCTTGCAAGGTTCTCTGTTCTTTCAATCTTCGGCATTATTTAACTATGACCCTTTTATTTCATTTTGTCAACTAAATTTTGGTTTGACACGATTGTCAGGATTATCTTATTTTTGAATAATCATTAGTTTAATAAAAGTGGTAATACATGAGTAAGCAAAAAGGTTTGATCATTTCCCCATCACATACCGCGCACTTGCATGAGCATTAGAGTCCCACCAAACTCCATGATGTGGTTATAACCCAATCATTAGGAGGAAATAAGCTATCTGCCTTTGTGAGTAACCCTTCGCATAGGCATGGCAATAACTTCCTAGATGTAAATTACCTATGTCCCTAATGAGTAAGCCTCCATATTTGCATCAGGAAATACATCCACTGGATCGAACCGTTTCTGCCAAACCCACGATGAGCCTAGGATCAGGGCTCCTTGGCTGTCCTTATCAAATGGAGGAGCTATTTGGATACCTTTTAGGTGTTAATCTAATCCTAATATAGTGAGCCTTACGAGCTAAACCATGTCAAACCACACCGAAACACTGCTAGAATACCTAGAGAATAGGGTCACTCAGGGAAACATTCCTAGCCTTTTCTCTTAATTACCATAATTACACAGGTGATAATGAGTGTACAATTGTCACCCGCATCTATATTTTTTTATCATTTATCAAGGCATGCCATTGTGCTGCCCGAATGGTGGCTAACCTTTGTATAAATAAGCGACTGCAAACAAAAACCATCATTCATAATGTCTTACACTGTAAGCCGTTTTGCTGTCTGAGTCACAGCTTAACGCACATCCACACTATTGGTGATAAATGAGTTTTACTACTGGTCGATTATTTTTCCATTAAAATAAGATATTGCATCACCTCATGAAGGGCAGATCATATCCTGACATGTTAAAATGCTGCTCATTTCTTGTCTCACCACCTTGGTTGAGACATGTTATGAATATTTTGTTCTGATGTTCTTAAATTCTTTATTTCCTTACATTTGTCTCCTATATGTTCTACTAACTTATTTTTGCTTTGTTTGTGTTTTGGCGCATGCATCATCTCATCATAACTATCATAATTGTCATCATTTTGGGACAATTGTTCTGGTTCGATGTTTAGCAAATGGCCTTTTTGTGGCTTTATGAAAGATGTTATTGACGAAGTTGTTCCAGGATTAAATTGTCTCAAATGCATATGCATATTTAATTTTACTATTTTGTCTTATACACTTGCATCGATCATTTATTATCTTAACTCATCATTGCATCATAAACACTCATCAATAAATACATTTCCAAGTAAAAGTCTAATATGAGAATTGGGCCATAAAAGTGCAAGGGACTCCGAGGTCAATTAGGACAACAGAACCTAACATCCTGCATCACTACAACACACGACACTGTAAATAAATCATGGAGAGTGATCATGAAGCCCGTATTGAGCAACTTGAGCTAATAGTTAAGGAATCACAAGACCAGATGCTTCATCAACAATGCGAAATGCAAACTTAAATTGTGAAACTTATAGAACTAATGATAACCTTTGTGAAAGAAAAAGGGCAAGCCAACACTACTGAAACAAGGAATGATTCTCCCAACATTGAAAGTCCCCCTCCCAATAATCCAAAACCCGCCCAAAAGGAAGCTAGACAAGAACAATAGCCTATTCCTACACCTACAACTCAGGCTCCACTAGTCATCTACCTAAATCCCATTACGGTAGGTCAATTCATTCCTAGTACTCAAGGGGTGAATGCAAGAGTCTTATCAGTAGATCCGATAACCCTTGACCATTAGGAACCAGAGAAAATAAAAGGTCAAAAGTCTACCATGATTGCGAAAGAAGTGAACAAATTCTTGCTACTGGAAAAATGGCTCCAAGCTATCAAGGGGAGTGACAAGTTCAGAGCTCTTGACCCACAATCGTTCTCTTTGGTGTCCAACCTTGTCATTCCTTTGAAATTCAAAGTCCCAGGGTTTGAGAAGTTTAATGAAACCACTAACCCTTCCGTCCATGTCCGAATGTACTTGTGAAAGATAGCCAGGTATGACAAAGATGAAAACTCCTCATCCATTGCTTCTAGCATAGCCTCACTAGGGTAGTAGCTAGTTGGTATATCAAGCTAGACAATGTGAAAACCCAATCATGGGCCGACTTGGCTAAGGCCTTTCTAAATCAATGCCAGCACATGTCGAATTAAGCATCGGATTGACTTTCCCTAATGAATTTTGAGAAGAGATCCACTAAAAGTTTCAGGCAATATGCCCAAAGGTAGAGAGAAGAAGCAACCCTAGTCTAGCATCCCCTTGCAAAAAAAGAGATGACTGTCACTTTCATTCACACCTTACATGCCCCTTATTATGAGAAACTCATAGGGAATGCCACCAAGAAATTTGCAGACTTAGTTCTCTCCAGAGAAATGATCGATGCCGCCATTAAGAGTGGTAAAATGTTTGACGAGGAAACAACTGGATGAGTAAGAAGCCCATTGCTTGTAAGAAGAAGGAAGAAAAGGCCAATGCCATAAATTATGCTAGCTCGTCTTAGCCAAAATAGCGTCAAGTACCTAACCCTTGCTACCCAAGCACATTGTATTCTCACCCTATCACAATACCCCTTCAGTCAATTAATGCCATAACCTATAACTCATCCTTTGCAATCCCATCCAACTTATCATAAAGCTACCCTCCATAAGTTCACCAAATTACCAATGGAGCAACCAATAATGCACCTGGTAATCGAGGTGCAAATCAACAAAGATAATATATCCTATCCCTATGACGTATAACGAGCTCTACCAAACCTAGCTCCAAAATCACTTAGTGGCCTTAGTCTATGTCCCAAAAAAGAAGCCACCTACCCATAATGGTATAACCCTAACACCCATTATGAATACCAAGCTGGGGCCGCAGGGCATGACATCAAGAACTACATATCTTTCAAGAGAAATGTGCAAAATCTTATTAACTCAAAAGTTTTATAGTTCAGGATGAGCCAAAGAACAAATGTTGCTGCCAATCCTTTACCAAACCACACTGAGCCAACTGTAAACATGATCAATACTGAGCCATAGAAATCATGTCCTTCCACCAAGTCCTGATTTTGATGACAAGGTCATGATGGAAGCCCCTACACTTTTCTTCTCCCTTTTATGTAATGTCAAGAAATGAAAACCTACCTGCCCTCACCTAAAGGGAGGTATTTGTACTATGTAAGGGGCATATTTGTCAAACATTATTAATGAAATGACTTTGGCATATATCATTCTATATTGTGTGTTATTCATTTTTCAACCTTTTTGTCTCCATTACTCTTTTGCCTTTATTTTTATCCAAAATGCCTTGGTTGTGTGTATGCCTTTTGCAATGTTTATTTCTTCACCCTTTCAGGTGTCCTGACGATAGTGATATGGATGTGTCTAATGGGTTGTTGAAGATTGATTTTGAATTATTAATTTGCACTAGTAAAGTTGATCCTAAAGAAGATTTCGAAGAGAGCTCCTTACCACCAGACCTCTTAAGATTAGTTGAGCAAGAAGAGAAGTAGATCATGCCTTATGAAGACCCAATAGGAGTTATAAATTTGGGTACTCAAGAAGATCGAAAAGAGGTTGAAATCGAAACTCAATAAAGTCAACGACTAGGACCAAGCTGATAGAATTACTCCAGGAATATCTGAATATCTTCGCTTCCAGGACTGGACACTGACATAGTGGTCCACAAGCTTCCCATCAAGCTCGGATGCAAATCGATCCGGCAAAAGTTAAGAAGGATGAATCCGAAAATGCTCCTCAAAATTAAAGGGGAAGTCAAAAAGCAGTTTGATGCGGGGTTTATCAAAGTAGCCAACTATCTAGAATGGGTTGCCAATTAGTCCCAATCCCAAAGAAAGATGACAAAGTTTGAATGTGCATTGATTATCAGGATTTGAATCAAGCTAGTCCCAAGGATAACTTCTCGCAATCCCACATCGACATGCTGGTAGACAACATGGCCAAGAATTTTTTGTTCTCCTTCATGGATAGATTCTCGGGCTATAACAAGATCAAGATGGAGCCCAAAGACATGGAGAAAACAACTTTCGTAACCATGTGGGGGACATTTTGCTATAATGTCATGCCCTTTAGACTCAAAAATGCTAAGGCAACCTATCAACAGGCCATGGTAGCCCTATTTAATGACATGATACACAAAGAAATTAAGGTCTATGTTGATGACATGATTGCCAAGTCAACAAAAAAGGATGAGCATGTCACTGACCTTCAGAAGCTTTTTGAACGGCTCTAAAAATTTCAACTCAAATTGAATCCTACCAAATGTACCGTCGGAGTCACTTTGGGCAAGCTTCTAGGCTTTATAGTCAGCGAAAAGGGAATAAAGTTAACCCAAACAAAGTTAAAGCCATTCAAGATATGCCACAACCTTTAACCCAAAAAGAAGTGAGAAGCTTTTTGGGGAGACTGAAATATATTACTAGATTCATATCCCAGCTCACTGATAAATGCGACCCCATTTTTCGGCTCCTTCGCAAACAAAATCTGGAAGAGTGGAACGAAGCATGTCAAAAAACCTTTGATAAAGTCAAACATTATCTGTCAAACCAGCTAGTGTTGTTACCACCAGTGCCTAGTCAACCTTTAATCCTTTACTTAGCAGTCTTCGACAAATCTATGGGTTGTGTATTAGGGCAACATGGTGAGTCAGGAAAAAAGGAACAAGCTATCTACTACTTAAGCAAAGAGTTCATGGAATTCGAGTGTAACTACTCCGTAGTTGAGAGGTTGTGTTGTGCTTTGGTATGGAGAGCCAAGAGACTCAGGCAGTACATGCTATATCACACCACATGGTTGATTGTAAGGCTTGATCCTATCAAGTATCTATGCGAAGCCCTTGTACTATCTGGAAGGCTAGCTAGATGGCAAGTCCTGCTTTTTAAATACGATATTGCCTATGTTAGTCAAAAAGCCATTAGAGGGAGTGCAATAGCTGACCTTTTGGTAAGTCGAGCGGTAGATGATTATGAACCCTTTTTGACTTCCCATATGAAGATCTAATGTGCATTTTTTAAGATGAAGATGCCTCTAACCAAGATCAATCATGGAGGATATATTTTGATGGAGCATCAAATGCTCTAGGACATGGAATTGGGGCAATATTGATGTCACCTGACTGGAGTCATTATCCATTCACAGCAAGGCTAAGCTTCGATTACATAAATAATATCGCAGAATATAAAGCTTGTGTTATGGGGCTTCAAGTAGCCATTAAGAGGAATGTCAAGACATTACAAGTGTTTAGTGATTCGACCCTAGTCATCTACGAATTGAAAGGGGAATAGAAAACTCATGATGCCAAGCTGATGCAGTATGGGGAGCTGATAACAGAACTCAAGAAAGAATTTGATAATATCAGTTTTGGACACTTACCTCGAAAAGAGAATCAAATAACTGATGTTTTGGCTACTTTGTCATCCATGTTTAAAGTTAACCAAGAATCATACGTTACTCCCATCCAGATGAGCATCTATACAACTCCGGTTCATTGTCTTAGTGTCAAAAAAGTGAAAAACAGCCTACCATGGTACTCTGACATCCTTCGTTACATCAAGGATCAATAATATCCTAAACATGCAACCGAGACTGATAAAAGAACTATTAGGAGGCTGGCTATGGGATTTCTTCTTGATGGAAAAATCTTATACAAAAAGAGTCATGATCAAGTATTGCTCAGATGCGTCGACACTCCTAAAGCCAAAAAGATCTTAGAAGAAGTTCATGAAGGGATTTGTGACACACATGCTAATGGACATCAGATGGCCAAGCAAATCATGAGAGTGGGTTATTACTGGCTGACCCTCGAGAGAGATTGCATTAATTATGCCTGAAAATGCCATAAGTGTGAAATCTATGTGGACAAGATCAATGTCCCTTCAGCACCACTTCACGTCATGATGGCCCTATGGCCCTTCTCCATGTGAGGCATGGATGTGATCGGGCCGATCACCCCTAAAGCTTTAAATAGGCATCATTTTGTCTTGGTAGCAATCAATTATTTCACTAAATGGGTAAAGGCTGCCCATATGCTAATGTCACTAGATCGACTGTCTGCAAGTTTGTCAAACGGGACATCATATGTAGATATAGCCTTCCAAACCAAATCATCATAAATAATGCAAGTAACTTAAACAATAAAATGATGTAAGCAGTCTGCTTACAGTTTAAGAACTAGCATCATAATTTTGTCCCTTATCACCCAAAGATAATGGGGCAGTTAAGGCAGCCAATGAAAACATCAAAGGAATAGTTAAAAAAATGGCCGAGATTTACAAAGACTAGCATTAGAAGCTATTCTTCACATTTTATGCCTATTGGACCTCAGTTCACACTTCCACAGGTGCTACCCTATTCTCTCTTGTCTATAGGATGGAAGCTGCATTGCCTATCAAAGTTAAGGTCCCTTCTCTCAAAGTTTTGATGGAAACCAAACTTGAAGACACTGAATGGGTTAAGAACAGATATGACCAACTTAAACTCATCAAAGAAAAATGCATGAAAGCCATCTGCCATAGTCTAATGTATCAAAGACACATGATCCGAGCCCATAACAAAAAGATGTGCCCACAACAATTTCACCCGAGCGAATTGGTATTGAAGAAGATCTTTCCATTTTACAAAGATGCACCAGGCAAGTGACCCCTAATTGGGAAAGATCGTATTTCATGAAGGAAGCCTTCTTCGGAAGGGCCCTAATCTTATCAAAAATGGATGACAATGCCTTGCCCAACCCAGTCAACTCAGATTCCATCAAAGGTATACCTAAGGGTATTTTGGTAATTTTTTTCACCAGATGCATTTTTTACCAAAATGCGCTTAGGTATACCTCAGTATACCAAGATGCTTTTAGGCTAAAGAGTAAAGATGCATATTTAGGATAGATTCATTATTTCATTATCATTTTTGTGTCCATTAAGGTATCGGGATACTATCATGTCGAAGTCTTAGATAAGCATCGAGATGCTTTTATATCGAAGGTGCATATTTAGGATAGGTTCACATTTTTATTATCATTTTCGAATCCTTAGAAATACGAGGATTCTTTTACATCAAAGGTATACCCTGAGGATGTTTTCATAACCTTCCATTAGAACCAAGTCCTATATGATTATTGAGATACTTTAATGTCAAAAATACACATTAGGAATAGGTTTATCATATTAAACCATTTTTAGGTATTAGGATTAATATTTTTAATAAAATTAGAATTTTTTAAAATTAAAGCAATGTCTCTAATGTCAAAATAGTACGTAAAATTCCTACCAGAATATGTGAAGGGTTCTACAGATTATTTTAATAATAAGATATCCTTTTCAAATAGAAAGTTAGGAATTTTTTATATTTTTGTAAAAATAAAACCTTTTGTATTCCACAGGTTTTCCAACGGCATACGAAAGGGAATGATAAAAATTTTCACGTTATCTTGGTTCTTCGAAAGGGTATGAAAGAAATTTCAATTTCCAAAAACATTAAAACCCAACTTTCTCAGAATAATAAATTTCTTTAATAAAATACTATTGGAATTACAATTAAATATCAAATATTGAAACTCAATAAAAGTCAAAATTTAGGTTAACACATGATTAATAAGATAGCAATTGTTGGGCATCACGAGAAGATTAATCTTCACTTCTGATTATAACTAACTCCCGACCCTTTTAAGTGATCTCTAGTATGAGTGCATACCTAGGAGTTTGTTTTTGTGGGTTTCATTATTCTTAAAATATAAACTCTGGCAAGTGACCAATCTTACCTGGCCAAAATAGATCAGTGTCAACTCAAAATAAATGATCATTATGAAATGACTATTTAGAGAAGTTGAGTGAGTAATTCATCTTGACAACTTAGTCCCCACACATGAAAAATAAAAAAGTAATACTAATAGTGATATGGCCCCTAAAAAAAATAATTATATTTGGATATATATATATAAGAGTAACGCGTACATCGGCCATTTTAAGCCGAGCTAGTTGAGATTTATATCTGGGCCATGTTGTGATAGCTTGGTGACCCACTGGGGACAATTTAGAGAGTCAAGCCTAAAATTAATCACATGTTAAGTAATTTTGATTAATTTATTTTCAATTGGTATTTAATTATAATTCTCAATATTTTTGAAACAAAATATTTATTAAATAAAATCATGCTACATGTTATTTACATTTTTCACTAACCCTTTTGTTTCTTTTACAGCATTATTTGTGGGGAAAATTCAGGATAGGGGTTTTATTAGTTGTAAAAGTGTCAAGTCATAAAAGGTAAGTTGTTCCCATATATACTATGTACATGCATATGCATTAGATTCTCGGCCATGGTATATAGAGGGGGCATATGTACCTAATATTTTTGGAGAGGGCGAAGTTGCTTTGCTTTTGAGGTGTTAGCCTCTGTTTGGGCCAGTGAAAAGCCTAGCAGGTGTAAATTCCTATACTTGCCTGAGGTTTTAGCCTTATTATAGGCATGGAAAATATGCCTACTCGAATTAAAGCCTTTCCAACATAAACCTGTGATAGGTAAGGATTAGGGTACCTATTTAGTTCTTTCCAGACTCGAGGAACAATGCAAGAACCTATTTAGATGTCTACCCCCAACCTCATGTAATGAACTATAAGGGCCTCACCATGTTAGAGCCAAACCCAATCCTAGAGGGTACCAAATTAAGTACACATGGAGGATCGTTTCTAACCCTTTACTCTTTTAATTTGATAGTAATAAGTATATGTTGTATTATTACGATAAATGTTCCTTTCATTTATTTCTCGAGTTAATTTATTATGATATCCATATTCTGTGAAAGCTTATAAATTCATTCATGCATTTCTTTTTTACATTTGTAAGTTTTACATTTTTATTTGTATATATGCTTATGCATTCATAATTTCTATAATATATAAAATTTTTTCATTTATTCAATTTTAAGGAATCAAGGCATGGATGATCAATCAAAGCTAAGGATCAGCATGTTGGAATCCATCAAAGGAGTGTATGGAAATAAAATCTGAACAATGAAGTATTAGATTGATGGATTGATGAATAGGGTTGAGAAATTTAAAGGAATAGTTAGAGAAATAGACCATGAGCTCTGAGAGATAAAAGAACAAATTTTCAAGTTAACATTTGAAGACTTGAAGGTTGGATCAAGTGTCTTGTTAGACACGAGTGAAGCAAAAACACCCAATTTTGGATCTACCCAAATCAGCTTACCTTCCAATGCTTTTAATTTTTTTGGTACTATTCCATCATTCTCTAGAGCTCACAATAGGAACTACAGGGAGATGAACTCGACTCATTTCCATTTACTTATAAAGAATTGTTCTTTATTATGCGTCAGGATCAACTTATCATTCTTGTACATAAACCTCCCCCTAGACCTTCTGATCCCAAATTTTATGATATTAATGCATGTTGTGAATTCTTGTGGGATTACAGGGACATTCTTCAGAAGAATGCAATGAGTTCAAAGGAAAGGTTTAAGATCTACTCAAAACTGGTGTATTTCAGATTAAACTAAGGCAAAGGGAGGTTGTTAAACTCTTATCATGTTGTGGGAAGTACTAGAAGGCCAAAAAGCAATGAATTAGTTATCAAGGCAACCTTTTGGCTTTTTACTCAGTTTTGTATATGGATGGTTAAAAAATGATATCATGAAATGATGATTAGGATTTAGCAAAATCTCTTACAAGTACTAACGTAGTTAGGAAAATAAAGTATTTGCAAAAGCAATCCTTTTTGGTTAGTTTTTTAATCTTGTAAATATGGTTTTACATAATGGATTAATCAAAAAATATCAATTCAAGGTATTGAGTTATGATTTGAATTCTTCAATAATTTCCATGGTTGATATTTAACCAATGGTTTGGCCTTTGATTTATATTATTAAATATTATTTTATATATTCCTTCATTCAGACATTTGTTCATTTATTCATTTTATCAATTTCTTCGTATTCATACAAAGATAATAATGAAGATTAATGTTAATAAGATACATATATATATTCACGAAGACTAATTTAAGTTATTTTTTCTATTTGAGGTGAATATTATGTAAGCACAAGATATAAAAAGGTGACATTACTTGACAAAATGAGTGGAATGAGTCCAAAAAAATGGAGAGAGATGGGAACCCGAATACTCCAAGCCATACGAGTAAAAAAAAAAAAAGAAGCTATGGAGTAAAAGTCTCCATAAAAGCAATGCCTTGATAAAAAAAGTTTACAAATGATCCTATATTATACCAATACTTCTGTTAGGTATCTAGAGAAGTGCAAGTCAAAATATAATCACCTTATGGTGTTTAGTATATGGGATCTAGTCCCATAATACGTATTCATGCTGACCAAATAGTCAACAAGTAGCGTATGTGAGATAAGAGAGTCATCATGTTATTAAATGTCAATAAGACATTACTGATTACCACCAAGGATGCAAAATTTAAAGTTGGTGGAAGCCTGTAAATGACATTTGGTCTAAGGGTCATTGACCTTATGGCAGTATGTAAATCAAACGCAATGTCTATCTTGACTTTATAATTTTGTACATTTCTTTTTGGAAACTATGATCCTATTAGGTTGCGCTCTCTTATAATTTACTTCCACATATATGATTATTCCAGACATTCACTATAGACCTTTCACCACCACAGACCTTCCATATCTAAATGTTCTTTTCTATGGATTCCTTGAAGGTTGAACAAATAAGTTATGGTCCTAAAAGATTCAGATACCAATAATTTGACACATGTTAAAATAGTGATAGTAATGCTGAGATCTTCCACTTTGATAACTTTTGCCATAACATCCATGACACTCTTCCAAATCCTTGATTCAAGAAAAATAAGCGTAAACATGAGCCAAAATGTCTTTTTCCTTTGAACAAAACCTTTTCAAACCAATTCTTGACACATAAGTTATGAGATTTGAACCTTTTCCAAGCTGATTTGATTTTCTTTCCTAAAGGCTCAACCAGTCGTTGGTGGCTATGAAGCCAATAGTATTGAGGGGCATACTTTAAACCTTTATTGGGTGCAATGTCATGTCATTAAGGTATTCAAAATGATTTAAAAAAAAAAGCTTTTTCCTAGTGAAATGCTTGTTAGTTCAAATGGTTATGTTTGAAATGAAAAATGACCTTCTTTCTTTATCCCTTCACAAATATAGAAAATTATCTTTTGCTTGATAATTTATTTTCTTTCTTAGAACCTTAATCAAGGATCACCCTCTACACTAGGGGCAAATGAGGTAAAGCTTCAAAATTAGAAGAGGCAAATTCTAGCCTAGAGTTCTAGTGGAACAAGTCAGATTTCACTAAATAAATTTTGAAAAAGAAAAAAAGTTTGAATTTTAAGTTTACATATTCCAAGTGAAGAATAAAGAAAATTTCAACTTTTTTCAAAATAAAGAATGAAAAATTTCAAGTTCTTTCATAATGAAAAATGAAGAAAAATGTGATGAAGAAATAAATAAGGAGAATCAAAGAAAGGTGAAAGATAGAAAAGATAAAGAAATGAAGATTTGTTTATCTTGAAAGACAAACTCTATTCAATTCCTTCTGAAGGAAAATGATCCTTGATTCAATTACCCTTAAACACTTGATTTAGGCCTATTTATCTTTTTTTTTAAAAAAAAAAAAAACCTTGAACCATGGCCTACGTTACATACTTGTAGACACATCATTTTATCCGAACCAGTTTCTGGCATCCAAGGAGTTAGGTAAAAGATGATAAAATCAAAAAATACAAATAAAAGCTACAAGGACACGGCACCAGTCGAAAAAAATTTTTTGGGGAAGGTTTGAAATGCCTATGGGCCATATTAAAGAAAAATACAAAAAAAAAGCATCAAAGGCCACTTTTCATTGTGTCACCAAGGTCATTCAAATGAATACACAAATCAATTTCCCATTGCTTGTGACCAAGTTGAGGTAAATCAGGAAGCTACAGGTATGTACAAGTTATATTAGGGCATAAGTATTAATATGAGGCCTTTACAGTGTGAAAAGCTTGAGTTTTCATGTGTAGTATCGATACATAAGATTTTGGTATCGATATCCAAGGTGTGGTAGCGATAGCTGGCATGTTTGTACTGATACAAACCTTGGCAGTAGCTAAAGTTGTGATTTTTGGCAAAATGTATTGATACACAAGCATGAGTATCGATACAAATCCATAGAGTATCGACACAAGCCTCTAAGTCTTGAGACTGGAAATGTTTTTTACTCTTAGTATCGATACATAGCTATTGTACTGATACTCAGGAGTAAAAATTACCTTGTGTATCAATACAACATGTTTTGTATCAATACAGCAAGGCATTTTTTCCTAGTTCAAGCCATTTTTTAGCCTTCAAAAACCCGATTTAAACATGTTTTTGCACCAAGGAATTATCATAAATCATATCAAACCTCAACTATGGGCTCATCAATGGATTCAAACCAATTTTTAGAGCCTAAACAATCTATTATAAAGGTCACTTTCATAAGATATATAGGTGTAAAAGGGTATGGTAGGCACATTTCCAGTTGTAGGCTGTCACAGGCTTTCTGCCTCATTGCTCAGCATGGTAGAACCAATAAGAAAAGAGTCAATTGAGCATGGTTGCTAAAGATGTCCCCTAATGCAGAACAGAAAAAACCAAAAATACCCTTGCCTTGTCTCCTAAAGGCATTGGCTGAGTATTATATTAAAAGGGGGACTTTTTAACTATGAAAAACACTACCAGCTATCTCAAGAAAAAACTCCCAGCTATCAAAAAAAGCTCTCCAGGAATCCCAAAAAACTCTTCATCCACCCCCACAAATCCTCCATCAACTCTATCTCTAACAAATTACCAAAACACTATTCCACTACCTTTCACCCTTAACCAACCTTTATTCCCGTAGCTCCACAAAACCACCACCAGAACACCTTAAAAAATGCAACCTTTCACATACTTTCATCCTAAAAAAACCCTGTCAGCAACCATAATACTAGAAAGCATTTTTCTTTCACTATTTTCTTGCTAAATAATAGTAAAAAGTGGGAACGAACTGATCTTAAAGTTCTACTTTAAAAAAGGAGGAAACTTCAAGCTTTTGCTAGTATATATTTTACCTTGTTCCATATATTTTCTATTTTGATCATCTATTTCATTTTAGTAAGCCCTTCATGTTGCCATGACCTTCTTAATACTCCCATGCATTTTTCTTGCCTTAGTTATGGTAGTCGTAGGATCTGGATGACCTTCTTGACACCTTGATGTTATGGGATATATAACTCACCATACTTTATTTTCATCATTACATAGCCCTTGTTCATGTATCTTTTGCCATGTTTCTTCCATATTCACATATTCATTACATATTTAAATGGTCACCTTGACATGTCTTAGGTATGTTCAAACATCTTCTTGTGTTTTAAGGAGTCTCATGAAATAAAAATCCTATCTTGACAACTTCAACATTCATCCTTTTGTTTAAACATGTTCATATCATCTCCATGCGCCTTATTTGTCATTTTTTTGCATTTATGTCAGACATTTTCATGTTAAAATATCATGTTTACATGTTTGCATGTTTAATCCATGTTTATCTTTGTATGTGCTATATTTTGTTCATGATATCTTCATTAAAATGCTTGCTTGTCTCTTACAAACTGATTTTTAGAAACTTCCCCAAGTTAAATCCTTGTTACCTTCAATAGATGAAAAGTAGCATGGACTAAATGTTTTCATTAAATTGGTCTCCAAATCTTGGGGGCAAATCAACATTTCAGATCTTGATTCATGGTGAAACAAGTTCATTCTTTAAAGAAAAAAGAAAATCCTTTTTAGTATTAATCCTTGATCTTGAGTCTGTGTTCCTTTTTGTGACATGGTCAACGGGTTGTTCCACTATCCCAAACTACTCTGGTATTATGCAATAAACTTGTGAAAGTCATGTTACTTTCTGTCACAGACGTACAGACATCCTAAACCTGAGCCTATCTTTGAAAAAACCTAAATATCCAATAATCCCCTTGTTTTTGCTTTAGCAACATTGTAGTCAAAATTTGAAAAATCATTTTCGAACTACAAAACATTTTCTTTGATTTTTCTAATATTTTTCCTTTAAAGGGCATTGAATTACCTTTCTAACGGTGCCTTATTTGCCCTCGAATCATCCCAGACAAGGGAGTTATGATTTTTTGAATGTTTGTTGTCCGAAACCCCTAGAACCAGCATTTAACATTATGTTTGGGGCCATTACGGTCCACCATTGATTTTTATGAAATTTCCAAAAATTTCAAAAATTCCCCTTCTGGAAAGGTATTATCTATGATCTAACGATCCTGGATAAGCTTAGAATGATTTTTTGAAATCAATCATGCCCTTTTAATTATACATGCTACTAGTGCTGAGACGAACCTAACTTTGAAAATTAATTTCGCCTAGAAAGTGATTTTCTAGAAAATTTAGAATATTTTTATATTAAACCTTGTCAAGTTACCTTTTCAACCATACCTTATTTACCCTCTGAAGTCTTCGATGCACCTGAACAAAATCCTAAAACGGAGATGACATGATGCTATCCTCTATTTTCAACCTATTTTTGAATCCCCTTTTATCGAAATGTTCGGATGTCTAAAAAATGTACCCGGTTATTCTGCCATAACATCAACCCCTTTTGACTTGGATCAAGATTAAAATACGAAAGGATTTCATATTAAAATTTTTGTAGTGGAGATACTCCAACTCCATTACTCCAAAGGGGATACTCCAACCTTTTTTCTAATTAAAAAATTCAATTTTTCTCTTTGTTCCTAGATGTTTTCCTAACTTTAGGGATGCTCCAACCTCACTACTCAAAGCGAATGCTCCCATTTTTTTCTTTCATTAAAAATTCAAATTTTTGCTTTAATCTTAACTATTTTCATAACTCTATTTTTCTTTCATAACTCTAGCCCTACTTCACCGAAGGGATAGTCCAACCCCACTTTTACCTTAAAAAACTTAAAATTCTCTCTTTCAGATGCCTCAAAATTTTTTGATAAAAATTATCTTTGTTTTTCAAATTACCACCGAATCCAGATCAGTCTCTAAAATTGTCATCTCGATTATTCTTCGATAACCAAAGATAATTATGAGATACATTTCGATCACCTCTTTTTTTATGTTATGTTTTTTGTGTTTGCTTGTTTATGATATTTTTATATTTTTCATTTTTTGCCTCACTAACTTGTTTCCTTTTGTAGTGTTATTATGCATTCATACTTAAAATTCATTTTCAAATGAAATTTACAAGGCGATGTTTCATGTTGGTATCTCTCTAGTGCCTAATACGAAACATCCAATTTTTAAAATCTAAGCCAAACATTGTTTTCATAAAAAAAATCCCTATGTTCCTTACATCTCTGAGGCACATAGGTGATCTAATTTTCCTTAATAAGAAAACCCCAGATTTACATTTTCCAAAACTTCATGCATTAAAGAGTATTATATCTAAATAGGGACCAAATGGAGCCAATTTAACCAAGACCAAAGTGAGATATAGTTAGTGGGTACCGATTTTGGGTGTCATGGGGATGCTAGTCCTTTTTGGTGCACAACCAACTTTCGAGCCAAACCAATGAATCTCTGGACTTTATAGACCTTGAAATTAGTGTTTCAAGTTTTATAACTCATAATATTGTTTTCAATAGGCATCTGCTCTTGCCTAGCCTAAATTAATTGGTGGTAACTCGTGGTGGCCATTCGGGTCTAGTTGGATAAGTGACTCATCCGACGGTCCTTATCCCCTTCATATATCACGCCTAATCCAAATCCTAATCAAGGGATAGCTCGAAGGCTTGACCATAACCAACCATCATTTATTTTTTAGTCGAGTGCGTTATGCCCTTCGGATCATCTGAGGTTTTAAAGGTCGGGCATGTGGTGACAACTTGGTGACTCTGCTAGGGACCATAGAGAGTTATGCCTTTAACTAGCTATTTCTCACTCAGTTCATGATTTTTTGGTTTCCATAATTATTTAAATGCAATTCTCATTTATTGTTTTGCCTACTAATTTTTATTATTTATGTTTTTCTTCTATGATTTTAATGGATTATTCGTGCCTAAATAAATATTGATTTGAATAAATATGGTAACATGGGAGTGAAACAAAAAGGTTTGATTGTTTCCCTGACACATACCATGCACTTGTATTTGCACTAGATTCCTATCATACACCATGGTGTGGCTAGTATCCTAATTATTAAGAAGAAGTGAGCCATTCGCTTTTTTGAGCAACCATCTGCATAGGCATGGCAAGACCTTCTAGGCTATAAACTACCTATGTCACTCGTGAGTAACCTTCCACACTTGCATAGGGAAAAACATCTATCAAATTAAACCCGTTCTATCGAACCTATTCTATTGGATGAAGAAACGATTCAGATATTGAAATAGGCATCAACTTACACCCATATAGTCAACCCTACGAGCTAAACCATGTCAAACCATATCGGATGCTACTAGAATGCCCTAAAGATTAGGGTCATTGAGGGAAACATTTCTTAGCTTTACTTTTATATACCATTGGTTACGCGGGTGATGATGGGTGAACATTGTTACTCACGTTTGTCTTTTTATTTTCATGATCATTTCTTTAGGATAAACCACTACATTCAATGGCAAATCCTCTTTAATAAGTGGGTTAGGACAAGTGAATGACATTACCTAAAATGCCATCTTGAAATAGTCATATCTGACTAAAATAAGCCATCATGCTACCCAAATGATGGCTTATCTTGTACTTAACATAAATAGTGATGAATGAACGTTATCATTTAAATGGTCAGTCTTAGTCACAATAAGGCATCATGTTGCTTCCTAAAGAGGAAATTTTAATATGGACATGCTGGTATGCTGCCCCTTTAATGCCTTAACATTTATATTCATCATGTCGACCTTGGGCATCGTACAGCCTATTCTCAAGGCAAATTTTGTGATACACTTTCGCTTCTATTCTTTCATTTCCTTATCTTTTACCTATTATTTTGTATTGGTTACTAACTTATTCTCTTTTTGCTTTTCTTTTTCACCATGCATCATTTCATCATAATTATTATCATCATGGGACAACTGGCTCTAATGGATCTGTGTTCACCAAGGGACATCTATCATAGAGCAACAATCCACTTCAGACCTAAAGCCCTTTAGAGAAGTTTGAGCATGGTTAGAGCACTAACAGTGTGAAAATAGAGATGTCCTAAAATCGAGGTATGCCTCAATTGTGCACGAAAGGATTAAGATAGGATACCATCAAAATGATTGGCAAGATCTAAAGACCATATGGTTTAGTTCAGACAATATCGAAAGGGAATCATTCAGTAAGAGATACAGAGATATCGCTCTTATGCTTCAAGTTCATTTGGATGTCAGTTTGTTACAAGTGGCCTCTCAGTTTTGGAATCCAACATACTGGTGTTTCACTTTCAATCATGAAGATTTGGTCTCCATGGTTGATGAATACACCATATTACTCAACATTAAGAAAACAAAGGTCAACAGAATATATTGTAAAGCATTGAATCCTTCAACCTTTAACAAAAGGTTGGATTCTTGGGCAACGGAGTCTTAGATTGAAACCATATCAAAACAAAGAGGAACAGTGAACGCATCTTATGGGCTAGTTTGAAAAAAGTAATGGCAAGTACCATTGACATCCGAAAATGCCAAGATATCTATGGTTTAGCAATATATGATCTGGTTATATTCCCAAAGACATTAGGCTATGTTGAAGCTATGGTAGCAGATGTTTTTTCTTATTTGTGCTACAACATCAATCTCATATCAGCCATCCTTGTCAAAACTATTCGAGCTCTTAATTTTTGTAACTAGCCGATCATCAGATATGCACTGCTCCTTCACATTTGGCTCGTTAGTCACTTTGGCCCTGAAGAAAGTAGGACATTGTGTTGCTTTTTACCTAGTTTTAGCCTTATCCCTAAGGTACTTGAGAAGGAATGGCCTCAAGACAAATTTAAAGAGCAATGGGTCCAAAAATTTCAAAGCCTCAAGGGGGAAGAGGTAACATGGAGGGCCTCTTGGTTTCTTCCATAAACAGTCATATACTGGTGCAGAGATTACTGCTGTGTACCACTCATGGATTATGGGTAAAGTATTGGCTATGCCCAGCTTTTAGTGCTTTGATAATTCCAATGTCGTCAATTCATCCTCTTCATCCAAGACTTAGAGTTGTGGGACTTCGATTATGGTGAACCCGATTACAAGTCAAAAGTCCAATTAGCCTTTCAAGCATGGAAACAAACCTACTGCTTAGAGAGATATTGGAGAGGGAGTAATATGAACCCAGGATATAATGAATGGAAAATCTATCACGTTAATGACACTGTGCCCCTGTATGGTATCGGGACATCATAAATACCAGTTAACAAATTTCCTTCTAAAATTGAATTGCTCAAGCAAGAGTTCGAACAGGAAAAGGCAACCTTTGCCAAGAAGATTGCTCGATTAAAGGAGAAAATTAGTTAATTGAAAATGGACCTCTACCTCAATGATGGCGAGATAAGCAAGGCTGTTAAGGAAGAAAACCACCTTCAAAGGATCTTAAGAGCTTAAAAAGAGACTATCTGGCCCTTAACAAGGTAAGCAAGTCTCAAAGACTTGGAAAGTCATTGGTCAAGTGGAGGATAGAAATTACTACTCTTGAAAAGGAACTACACCAATGCTAGGGTTAATAGGGAAAAGCTTGTTAGAACCTAAACTCTTGCATCAACTTATCAAAAGAGGAATGAACAGTTAGAGGCTCAAGTCTGAGATTTGAAAGCAAATTAGGCCGAGAATGGAGTTTGACACTCAAAATTTAAGACTTGGATCTGCCAAGACCAAGTGGACACACTAGTAAGAGCTTCTAAATAGCGAGAGCAAGAATAGCTTCAAGTGGTTGATCACGCATGCCAAAACTATTAGGACTATCATCGCAGTCTCACAGAGCAGATCTAGGCAACTCAATTGGAGGTTGAGAACATGATGGATGTAGCTTGATCCTTAACACATGATATCTTACCCATCGGACCCCACAAGCAAGAGTGGTTGTATTTCTTGGACCGCGTAATCAAGTAATGTAACTGTGCTAGGTATTTTTGAATGTAATCACATGTAATTAAGACATTTTGTTGCTTTAATGAAAGATGCTATTAGTAGAGCTATCCTTTTATCCAATTGTTCTTTTTCATTTATATAACTAACCTAATCCTTTCATGGTTTTTATTCATTCATAATCGCATATTCACTCTGATTGCCTCAAACATATGCATGAACATACCATAAAGGCCTAATCCAAAAATAATTTAAAGTGAAAGTAGTCCAAAACATGGAATCTACAGTTCGCCATCTGTACAACATTCACAATCGTTGAAAAACAATAGAAAATGATCACCACGCCTGTATTAAAAGACTCAAACTCATGTATAGAGAGTCCCAAGAGCAGGCACTCTGAAAAAATAAGGAACTTCAAGCACAGATCATCGAGCTAACTGAATTGCTATCAATGCACTGAAGGAAAAAGGGCAAACGAGCATAGTCGAGATGGGAAAAAAATAGGTCCACCCTAAAAGCAATTTGAATGGTGGTACTAAAGCCAATAACACTTAAGAAGGCATACTACATGGTCAGCACCCTCTGGCAATGAACATCCCACTAGCTCAGCCATTTATTTATATCAATCCTGCAGCAACATCCTACTTAATTCAGCGATTTCAAGGTGTAGGCTCTTCACTGTCAAGGCCTATATTCTCGAACCTTGATGCATAAATGGACCAAGAGAAAACAAAGAGGCCCTCAGAAAATGGTGAGGACTTAGACAAGTATCACTCATTAGAGAAGCATTTTTGAGCTTTGGAATGAAGTAACAAATTTAAAATCATAGACATAAAGTCATTAGGGCTAGTTTCAAGGCTCGTCATCTTGCCCAAGTTTAAAGTGCCTGATTTTGAAAAATAAAATGGGACTACTAACCCTACTGCCCATCTTTATATGTACTATCATAAAATGATGGGACACGAAGAGAATAAGAAGCTACTAATCCATTGCTTCTAAGATAGTCTGATTGAGGTAGCCCTCCGATGGTACATAGACTTGATCTTGCAAGAATTCAAACATGGGTAGACTTGGCATGCACATTCCTTAAATAGTATAAGCATATGTTTAATTGGGTTCTGGATCATCTTTCTTTCATGAACATGGAGAAAAAATCTTTTGAGAGTTTTAGACAGTATGCTCAGAGATGGAGGGAGGAGGCAACTCAAGTTCACCCTTCTCTAACTGAAAAAGAAATGATTGTTATGTTTGTTGGCATCTATGAGCTCCTTACTATGAAAGGCTAGTAGGAAGTGCCATAAAAAATTTTACCGATATAGTCATATTAGGTGAAATGATTGAGAACACTATCAAAAGTGACAGGATATCTATCAGGGAAGCATCTAGGTCAGTTAAAAAGATAGCAAATAAAGGTAAAGAGAGGGAAGTGAATGTTGTAGGCGAGAACCGTGCTAGGTTTAATCAAAGTCTGCATCTAACACAGCCTATGTACTTGCTAAGCATGTTGAATACGGGTCTTACCCCTTACACATTAGTACTGCAACCAATCCATGCTATCATGTTTACTCCTACAATGAGCTTTGCACCAAATCCCATGCAAAGTGTGGCCCAAATGCATAACCTCGTAATATGCACAATGCAAGAGCTCTAAATAACCAACAAGCATCCTAAGAAAATAAGCACTTTGAACCATTCCCTTACTTGTATATAGAGATTTACTCCCACTTATTGGTAGGCAAACTAGTGGCCCCAGTATTCAGAAACCCAAGATCACCATCGTACCCCAAATGGTATGATGAAAACGTTTATTGTGAATATAATGTAGGAGCGTAAGGCCATTTTATTGAAAACTACACTTTATTCAAAAGAAAGGTGCAAGGTTTACTAGAAAAATGAATGATCAAGATTAAGCAAGGTCCTGGACCTAATATGGGGGCCAACATGCTCCTTGATCATGTCGAACAAAGAGTGAATGCGATAATTGATGGAAAAGGTGATCGGATTAAAAGAAGCATGGGAGAAGCCAAAACCCCGATGAGCAAGCTCTGGCGGTCAAGCCATTAATACAACTTGCAAAGAAAAAATGCCATTAATATATCTTGCTACCACTGCGGTCAAGAACACGACTTGCAACATTGTCCATCATTCTTGGAGATGGTCCAAAGGATGATGGATTAGTTTAAAATTGAGTTTTATAAGGAGTCGGATGTATATGATGATTCATCTATCAATGCCACTGATGAGGAAAAACCCACCGATGGTTAGATCTCTAGTTGTTTGTCTCTTATCTGCATGAGAAAAAAAGCTAATAAAAGTTTTAGGTAATACGCTACAAGATGGATGGAGGAGGCTACCCATATTCATCCCTTACTGATAGAAAAGAGATGATTGTTAGATATATTGGCATGTTGCAAGCCCTTTACTATGAAAAAGTAGCAAGTGGCTTCCTGAAGAACTTCGTAGATGTGGTCATACTCTGTGGGAGGATCGATGAGGGCATGAAAAATGAATTGAGTAGAAAAAAATCTACAAGGACAATGGGAAAAGAAGATAAAAGCTAGTAAACAATCAAAATCCAGCACTGAAGCTAGTTCATCTCAAATTCTGCTGAATTAACCTAAAGGAAATGGTCGTTGAAGAAAACTACAAGATTATGGAAAACATAGAAGAAGTTCAAAAGCCAATGAATTTGGTTTGGCAAATCCTGGTTCAAGCTAAGCTACTTAATGCAATCGAGAAGATAGAGGAAAGGATTAACAACTTCTACGACTTCCATACTCTTTACAGCCATACTTTTAAACATGTAAAGAGTTCCACATAATGGTTCAAAGGATGATGAACAAAGGTAGCATCGAATTCTATGATGAGAAGCAAACCTTGGATACCAATTTCACAAATGCAACACCATCTGTCAACTCACTAAAAGAAGAAGAGGGTAATCTTTCTTATAGGATTGGAAGGCCATTGATTTTATATGACAACCGATCGAGAGTTAAAGTTGACTTTGTTTAGCATTCTCCAAAGATGATCATTCAACTTCCATCTCTTTTCCTATATAAAGATGTAAGCCAGTTCCTTAGAACTATAAAAGCAAAACCTTAATCATTAGAGAATCTAGCCAGCAAGCAGCAAGTGTTGACCTTTTAGGGGTGACTCACCTAACTCAGAGCAACCGATATTACGCACCAACAGCACCAAAAAATAGCACTCAGTAAGAAAATGCTAATCTCGTTTCTCAAGCACCAAAGTTTGCAACAAAAAACTCATAAGTGATAGCTATCAAGGATCCAGTGAGCAAGAAAGAAGCTACAAAATTCCTTAAATTCATCAAGCGCAGTGAATACAGCATAGTCGATCAATTGAACAAACAACTTGCTAAGATATTTATGTTGTCACTAATGTTGAATTCAGAAGCTCATAGGAATGCCCTCCTTAAGGTTTTGAATTAGCCTATGTCATTCCCGACATCTTTCTAGATCAGTTAGATCACCTAGTGAACATCACCGCTGATAATGACATATCTTTTAGCGATGATGAAATCTGGCATAAAGGAAGAGGAAATGACAAAGCCTTCTATATCACCATATATTGTAAAGGCACCACATTTCCTAAGTGCTCATGGATAATGGATCAACTTTAAATGTAATGTCCATGTTATGCTTGAATAAGTTCTCTATTGACACATCTTATATCCAGAATAGTCATATGATTATGTAACCATTCAATGGAACTTGTCAAAACGTTATCGAGAACATCACCATTCCACTCCAAATCAGTCCATGTACTAATGAAGTTAACTTTCACGTGATGGACATTGCTCCATCATATAACTGCCTGCTGGGAAGGTCATGGATTCATTCTACTAGGGTAGTACCATCATCTTTGTACCAAAAGTTAAAATTCATCATCGAGAATAAAGTTGTCAGTATCAGAGGGTAAAAGATATCATTGCTACTATCTTAACTAATGCCCCATATCTTGAACCTGATAAAGATATCCTAGAGTCATTTTTCCAATCGTTTGAGTTCATTAACACTCTTATATCAAAGAAGGTTTGCCAATAGTTCAGCCCCACCTATTAGAGAATACTTATATGGGTTTGAAGTTGATTGTCAGTAAGAGTGCCCAGGCAAAATAAGGACTCAAAAAATGCCTTTAAGGAGTTGTTGAAGCCCTAAAAATGGTCAACTAGATCGACAAAAGAGGATTAGGATTTAACCCAGTACATAGCAAAAAAAAAAAGCAAGCTCAGAAGAATCATGAAAAGAGAATGGCTTCTTTGTCAAGATAAAACATGGAGAATGAGCCAATAATATTCCCACCACTTCGAGAAAGTTTTTGCCTAAGAGGATATGTAAATACTAGCTTCACTAATGTTATGCTCATATTGAATAAGGCATTTGAGGATTTCTCTATCAATGCAACTGATGAGCTAAAGATGTCAACCATAAGTCTAGAGACTAGTTTGTGCCCTTTAGGGTTTGTTCCAAGTTTTTGGACTGAGACTGAGATACCTGTACTATTCAAGTCTATTTCAAAGTAATGCTATGAATTAAACCTACATGCTCTCACCCAAAAACATTATAAGATCCTTTGTATGGGCAACTTTTATTAAGTATTATCAATGAAAATGATTGAACATTTCGCATTCATTCTTTATATTCATAGATCTTGTCAACTTTAGACCTTTTTTCAGATATTTTTCTATCCTATTATTCTTTTCCATATTTTCAGGTGTTTCGATGAAGATGACATGAATGTTCATACTTAAGTTTCAAAAATCAATTTTGAGCAACCAATTTATGTCAGTGAGGTCAAAACTAAAGAGGATCTTGAAGAGAACCCATACCCCTAGAACTACTAAGACTAGTTAAACAAGAAGAAAAACAAATATTACTACATGAAGAACCTACTAAACCATAAACCTTGGAACTAAGAAAGATTGAAAAGAGGTTAAAATCAAAGCCTCTAAAAAGCCATCAACTCGAGCTGAACTAATAAGTCTCCTTCAGGAATATCAGGATGTGTTTGCCCAGTTCTATCAAGACATGCCTGGATTAGATACCAATATTATGGTTCATAAACTTCCTCTCAAATTTGAATACAAACCAATCTAGAAAAAGTTAAGGAGGATGAAACCAAAAATGCTCCTCAAGATCAAGGAAGAAGTCAAGAAATAATTTGAAGTAGGATTTCTTGAGGTAGCCAAATATCTTGAATGGGTAGCCAACATAGTCCTAGTTCTTAAACAGGATGGTAAAGTGTGAATGTTTATGGACTACAGGTACCTAAATTGAGCTAGCCTAAAGGAAAATTTTTCTTTTCCTCATATTAATACCTTAGTAGACAACACTGCTAAAAATGCATTATTTTCTTTCGTGAATGGGTTTTCGAGCTATAATCAAATCAAAATAGCAGTTGAAGACATGGAAATTACCATTTTCATGACCATATAGGGAGCTTTCTGGTATAAAATGATACCTTTCAAGTTAAAGAATGCTAGGGCAACTTGCCAAAGGGCTATAGTAACATTATTCCATAACATTATGCAAAAAAAAATAGAAGTCTACATGGATGACATGATTGCCAAATCAGCAAAAAAGAGTGAACATGTTGCCAATCTACAAAAACTCTTTAAAAGGCTATATAAATACCAGCTCAAGCTAAATCCTACCAAATGCACATTTAGCATCACCTTCAGTAAATTATTACAGTTAATTATAAGCGAGAAAGGAATAAAGGTGTATCCTGACAAGGTTAAGGCTATTCAAAACCTACCACCACCTTAAACTCAAAAGAAAGTGAGAAGTTTCTTAGGAAGACTTAACTACATAGCCTGATTCATACTCAGTTGACCGACAAATGCGATCCGATCTTTAGGTTGCTAAAAAAACAAAATCCTAAAGAATGGAATCAAGAATGCCAAAAAGCTTTCAATAAGGTCAAGCATTACCTTTCAAACCCTCCAATACTTGTGCCGCCAGTACCCAGATGACACTAATCTTGTATTTATCAATCCTAGACCAGTTGATGGCTCTATATTAGGATAACATGATGAATCATGAAAGAATGAATAGGTTGTCTATTACTTGAGCAATAAATTTATAGAATATGAAAATAATTATTCATTTGTAGAGAAGCTATGTTACGTTTTAGCTTGGATAGCCTGAAGGTTAAGGTAATACATGCTGTACCATACTACATGGTTAATCACTAAGCTTGATCCCATCAAGTATTTGTGTGAAGCCCCTGCCTTGTTCAGGAGATTAGCTAGATGGCAAGTCATGCTTTTTTGAGTATGACATCATGTACGTGAACCAAAAAGCCATTAAAGGTAGTGCAATAGCGAACTTGTTGGTATGTCGAGCCATAGGTGACTATCCGCCTTTATACTTCGAGTTTCTTAATGAAAACTTGATATGCATATCCAAAGTAGAGAACACTACCAAGTGTGGGTTGTCATGGAAAATGTTCTTTGATGGAGCTTCAAATGTATTGCGGTAATTCTCCTCTCACCCTAGGGAAATCGTTACCCTTTCACAGCTAAATTAAACTTTGACTGCACCAACAACATAGCTGAGTATGAGGCCTACATCATGGGACTCCAAGTAGCCATTGAAAGGGGCATCGCACTGTAAATATTTGGAGATTCAGCCCTTGTCATTTCCTAATAAAAGAAGAATGGCAAACACGTGATGCTAAACTGATCAACTATGGCAATGTGCAAGGTTTAGTAGATACTCATTTAGATAAGAGCAATGTCCAATTCTTAATTGACTTCAAACATGGAAGATAAAGTAGTTAAGGCATCAGCAATTTGGTTTTCTTCTCGAAGTAGATGTTGAAAGCTAATATCTATCGCAATGTACCTTGGGGTGGATCCTTGCAGATCTATAGGTGTATACGACTTAAAACATTTTTCTAACTAGGAAATGTCTTCTTGACTGAGACTTTTCCTTTGTAACAAGATGAGACTGAAAAAGTATGAATTCTTGACTCGTGATATAGTGAGGGGGACCATAAGACGAATCACTTATCTTATTGGTCTCGGATAACCATCACAAAGTGGCCAACACTTGGAGTTGCCACCAATCATTTTGGGCTAGGCATAATCGGATGCCTATTGAAACCTATGTCTTGAGTGACGAAACTCGAAACATTGATCCCATGGTTTGCATGGTATAAAGATTCACCATTTTAGTTCGGGACTTGGTTACACACGATGAGGCACGAACCTCTTTGTGATGCTCGAAATCGATACCTTACTAGTTATGTCTTATCTTAGTTTTGATTCTTTCAATCTTAACTCATCACTATTTTGATACAACCCTCTTTTAATGCATGAATTTTACAAAAATACAAATCAAAGTTTTGATGAAAAGATTTAATCATATATATGCCCTGGATAGATGTGGAATATAAAAATTTTTAATAAAAATGACCTACGGATTTTACTTTGAAAATAAAATATTCTATTTTGGGCACTAAAGAGATACCCACGTGGAACATCACCTTTAATTTTACTTGAAATAATTTAAAAATATGAATGCGAATAATCATCACAAAGAAATCACGTTAGTAAGGCAATGAATGAAGTAACATAACATGAAACGTTCAATGTAATGATAAAAAGAAGGGATGGACTATTAGAATTTATCTCATAATTGGCATTAATTATCTGGGAATAACTGAATCGATAATTTCGAGATGGATCTAGGTTCCTTGATTGAATGAGGTATTTTAAAAATAAAAATAGGCTTGACTCTTGACACATTCATGGAAATCTAGGAAGAAAAAATTTAATTGTAATTGAAAGACAGGGTTGGAGTATCCTCTTGGAAAGATGGGGTTGGAGTATCCCCAAGGATGACGAATAATTTTGAAAAAGGAAAATTTTTAAATCTTAACAATTTTGAAAAGGTGGGGTTGGAGTATCCCCTCAGAAGGTTGGGTTTAGAGTATCCCCGAAAATGGCATGTCTAACATTCTTTAAAGAAGTCGAGTTTGAAAACTTAAGTTAACAAAACTTTGTGATTTAGAAAATGAGTGAGCATTTTGACGATTTTTGATAAAATGAATTATTGTGAATAGGATGGTAAAGATGTAAAAAAAATTATGCCTTGATGTGAGCCTATGGGAGGTCAAAGTATGTTCTTGAGGTTGATCAGGGTGATATGGTTTCATTTGAATATCTTGAGACGAAGCTTGAGAAAACAACTCAATTTTGCCATAACTAAAAATAGGGGGATAGTATCGCGTTATCCCACTTTTTGAATTTATTCTAAATTGGTTCGAAGGTTTTAGAGGGTGAACAAGATACCGTTAGAAAGATAACTCAATGAGGGTCAATCTAAAGATATTCCCAATATCCCAAAAAATCACTTTCTAGGGGCATAAATTTTCAAGTTTAGATTAATTACGCTACTAGTAGAGCATACGAGGGACAAGATGTGTCAAAATTTAAAAAATCCCTCAAACTCGTTTGGTATAGAAAAATTGCAAACAATACCTTTTTGAAAAGGGAATTTCATGAATTTTTAGGAAAAATGTTTAAAGGATTTGGAAAAATCATTTAGTGGGTCTGAACAGCCCAATCAGAATACATGTTGCTGAATCTAGGGGTTTTGGATAGTTTAGATTTGAAAAATCATAACTCTCTCATCCGAAATGATCTGGGGGTGAATAAGACATCGTTTTAAAGATAATTTGACACACTTTGAGAGAAAAATATCAAAAAATTCATGAAAAATAGTTTGGGATTTTAAACTAATTTTTCAATTTGCAATAGTTGTGCTACTAGTAGGGAAGAGAGCAAAGTAGGGGATATTTTTATTTTTCTTTGTATTTTCGAGTCCAAACTCGGTTCATTAATATTCGAACGTCCATGACTAAAGGGAAAGAGTGGCATGAGCATCAGGAACTCATTTGCACAGCCCTGAAGTAGTTTGGGATGATGAAATGGCTCGTTGATCATACCACTCAAGGTTTTAACTCAAAAACAAGGCACAAACATTTTGGGAACAAGTGCATGGCCATTTTCATCGAAAAATCAAAAGATTTGAGCTTGTTTAACCAAGATTCCAGATCTAGAAATCTTAATTTTCCCTAAGATTTTTTTCTAATTTTAAAGAAAATTCTAAGTTCATGCTAATCCTCATTTGTTGAGGTTAACATGCTTGGCTTGGGGAGACTTTGAAAATCAATTTTTTTTTACAACCATCAAACATGCACTTAGACAAGGGTAAGACAATGAACATGTAAGGGGATAGCACATAACATGAATAGGGATGATAACTTTACCAATGGTCTTCACAAAAAAAAATGTTAAGCATACATCTCATGAAGTGAAGTATGCTGAAAATGACAATGACTCATGGCAAAGCAAGCTAACATATAAACGTACTTGAAATTGCTAGGCTAAGGATTTATGCATGGATTGAACATAACATGATGCATGAATATGGCATAAAATACATGAATAAGAGTTATCAAAAAAATAATGAGGATGAAATGAGACACTTTGCACATCAAAAGGGGCATCAAGGCATCCAAATCCTAACCTACCATAACCAAAATCCTAAGAGGGTGGTCAAAGCATGGAAAGCTCACTAAAATGATGAAGATGCTAAAAAAATCAAAAATAAAAGTGAATAAGTAGGAAGTTATACCAACAAAGCTTTAATTTTGGTCAAGTGGTTAGAGCAGCAGAGGTGGCCTAAATTCCCCTCTTTTCCTTATTGTTAATTAGCAAGAAATGTGAGAAAAAGAAAGACTTTGGTTCTGGTATAGGTGAGGATGATTTTTTAGAGTGTATAGTGGCTGGGAGTGAGTTTTTGGGGCTGTTTTTGGATGCTGAGTGAAGGGCTACGGGATTTTATTTTTTTGATGTGTGAATGAATTGGGAGAGCTAAAACAAGTTGGAAAAAAAAAGATCCTTCTGCTGAGATATTGATGGCCTATTTATACCAGTATTTTGGAGTTAATTTGGAGGTGTTTTGGTCATTTCTTAAGGGGACAAAGTTGTGACAGCTGATAGCTATGAGGTGGCTGTCGGAGGTAATTTGCTGCCAATGTGATAGACATAGGGTGGCTGGTTTGATTGCTAAAATCAGATACCAGCAAGTAGGGTGACTGATGGTTGATATTTTTCAACAAACAAAGGAGGAGTAGGGTGATAATATGATATTGACCATTTATGATCTAATTTAGATTAAAAAAAAGTTTTGATTAATTCACAAGTCCAATTTCATAACTTGATATGGGTTTTGATCTTTTTAATACAAAAACAAGTTAAAATCGAGCCTTGGATCAATGGTGGACAAGTTAAAAAATGCCCTGATCATGGAAAATAACCTCCATGTATCGATACATTAAAGAATGTGTCGATAAATTTGGTTTAAAAACCCTCGAATGTATTGATACAATGAACATTTTATCGATACAATGAACATTGTATCCATACTATGAAACATTGCATTGATATAATGGAGTATTGTATCGATACATGTTGATATATATCGATACATCTACTTTACAGAATGCAAGTTTTGGTTCTAGCATGGCTTAGTATCCATACATGAGTTTATGTATCAATATATAAACTCATGTATTGATACATTTACACATTGTAACGATACAAATAGGGATATTTCAAACTTTTAGGTCGTTAGAGCATTGTATCAATATATAAGGACCATTTATCGATACATTCAGGCAAAATTATGAAGTTTCCCGTGCCTTTTGTCCCTGAACACCAAGAACTATATCCTTGGATGCCACATTTTTGCATTTTTCTTTAATATGATCCATAGGCATTCTTGACCTACTCAAAAATTAACCCACGTCACCCGATGATCATCGCCTTTTTTCACGTCCATATCCTAGATTGCTAAAAATTAACTCGGACAAAATAATGTATCTACAGTTGCCTTTGTTTGATCATTGCTGAGAATTAAGAATAGGTCAAAGACAAATAAACACTATTTTATCTGGGGTGGAATGATGCTCCCCAAAACACCTGTAAAGAAAAAAAATTTAATTAACTTCGCTATGATAATTGCAGTGTATTCACAGCGATCTTGATAGAAGTTTAAGTGAATTTTGTAAGCTCTGCCTTCCCTACTAGGGGGTTAGGTTTTCTAAGGCTTGAACTCCCTTAGATAGGTATGGGGTAATGTAGACTTTGATGTAGGTGCTGCCAACTTGTACAAGTTTTGATATAGACTAGGTGCCACCAGCTTGGGTGGGCTTTAAAAAGGTGCCACTGACTTATGGGCATCAAAAAAGGTGCCACTGACTTGTGAGCTTTGAAAAGAGTGCCTTGACTTATGGAATTTAAAAAGGTACCACTGACTTATGGGTTTTAAAAAGGTGCCACTGACTTATGGGCTTTGAAAAGGTGCCACTAAATTATGGGCTTTGAATAAGGTACCACTAACTTATCGGCTTTGAATAGGGTACCACTGACTTGTGGCTTCGAAAAGGATGTTATTGACTTGTGGGCTTTGAAAAGGTGCCACTAACTTGTAGGGTTTAAAAAAGGTACCACTGACTTATGGGATTGAAAAGGGTGCCACTGACTTGTGAACTTCAAAAAGCATGCCACTAACTTATGGGCTTCAAAAAAGGTGCCAATGACTTATGGGCTCTAAAAAGGCACCACTGACTTATGGGCTTTGAAGAGGGAGCCACTGACTTGTGGGCTTCGAAAAGGTGCCACTAACTTATGGGCTTTGAAGAGGGTGCCACTAACTTATGGGCTTCAAAGAGAATGCCACTAACTTATGGGCTTTCAAGAGGGTGCCACTAACTTGTGGGCATTGAAAAGGGTGCCACTGACTTGCATTACCACTAACTTATGGGCTTTCAAGAGGGTGCCACTAACTTGTGGGCAATGAAAAAGGTGCCACTGACTTGGATTAGTTTTTTCTAATGCAAGTTTTTTCTTAAGAGAAGTTTCATGACAAAGTTTCCTGATAAAAGGGTTTAGACACTAGTCTTTGACAAGATTCTTGACTAAGCTTCTGATAGATGTTCTCGACAAAAACTCTTGACAATAGTATCTAGACAACAATTTCTTAATAATGGCACTTTGACAATAGTTTCTTGATATAAGGGGTTTTGACATGAGGTGATGAGAAGAAAAAAAACTTACCTGAATGACACTTCGTTTGCAAAGCTTAGAGTTCTTACTAGGAATTCCTTAGAGGGTCAATAAACCTAGCTTAAAGTGATATTGTAAAAATAATGATGTATGATGGTAATATGAGTAAGTGATATGAAATGCTATCATGGTTGCATGATGTGAAGCCTAATGTGGAAGATTGCTGTAGTTTATTGCAAGTCATCCAGACTCTAATAAGGATTATGATCCATCCTGGTTTAACTACGGATTGGATTTTTCCAAATTCCACTAGGGATTGTAGGTTGTCCTGGTTCCACTGGGGATACAACATAAAATCTATCACAAGAGGTAGCCATTGTGAATTATCTTGGCTCCATTAGGGATATGATATTTTGATAGTCGAGTTATTCATCTATTTTCAAGAATTTGGATTATGGCATTTCCTGATTTGGGAGGCTCAACCATTTTCTTTACAACTAAAAGGTATTGTCAACAATTTGGTGACTATTTGACTGACTAGGTTTATGTCTCTAATTTCGATAAGATTCAGATAGAACGTACAAATCAATTTTTGGTTAGCTTAAAATGGTTTTTTTTTTTTAGATATGGCTCATGAAAGCAAGAATTTGTTTAATGTATGGTCATGTCGAATGGGTATTTGGACATAAGAAGTTCATGATCTTGACAATCAAAGAACGAGCAAAGTTCCTTGTGCCTTTGTTTTCCTTTCAATATAATATCGAGATGTCTTAATGCATATTTCAGTTGATTTATCAAAGATTATCAATAAAATGACAAGTGCAATATGAATTGTACAAGGTTTGAAAGAATGAAGGCAATATTTATTCATGATAACAAAGAGATACAACTCGATATACTATTTGACAAGCAATTGATAAGGTAGCCAAAAAGATGATATCTTGGGCAAAAAATGCCTCTAACAATCATGACATGGATTTTTTTAGTGCTTTTTAGGATCTTTCTCGAGCAATAAATGTGACTAGTATAAGCTGATCTTCAGAAGGTCCCTGGGATTACTTTGCATTATCTTGTAGGTCCTCTCAGTTTATACCCCATCAAAATTGATCTTTTTAAGTTGGCCTTATGGGTTTTCAATCGTAGTCGGGTTGGCTACCTAAATGCCCTTTTTGAATTTTTATCTGGACCCCTTTTTATTTTTTTGTTTTTTTGTTTTTTTTAAAGAAGTTTTTTTAGGTTTTTGCCCTTTACGTGTAATATTTTTTGATGGAATCTGAGTTGACTTGGTTGGACAAGGCATTACCATCCATTTCTGACAAGATTAGGGCCCCTCCGAATAAGGCTCGCTTCATGACATATACTCTTTCCCAATTGGGGGTCCATTTGCCCTGTGTAGCTTTATGAATTGGGGGGATCTTCTTCAATACCAATTCACCTAAGTGAAATTGGCATGGGCTTATCTTTTTGTCGTGGGCTCGAATTATGCATCTTTAATACATCTAACCATGGCAGATGGCTTATATGCATTTTTCTTTGATGACATTGAGCTGGTCATATCTGCTCTTAACCTATTCAGCCTTTTTAAGTTTGGTTTCCATCAAGACTTTGAGAGAAGCGATCTCGACTTTGATAAGCAATATAGCTTCCATCCCATAGACAAGGGAGAATGAGGTAGCGCCCCTGGAAGTAGGAACTGAGGTCCTATAGGCATAAAGTGAAAAGAATAGCTTTTCATGCCAGTCTTTGAAAGTCTCAACCATTTTTTTAACTATTTTTTTGATGTTTTTGTTGGCTGCCTTAACTGCCCCGTTTATCTTTGGGCGGTAAGAGACAGAATTATGATACTGGATCTTAAACTGAAAGCAAACCGCTTGCATCATTTTATCATTTAAGTTGTTGTGTTATCTGTGATGATTTAGTTCAGGAGGCCATATCTACAGATGATGTCTCACTTGACAATAGATGGTTAATCTAGTGACATTAGCATACGAGGCAGCCTCAACTCATTTGGTGAAATAGTCAATTGCTCCCAAGATAAAGCGATGCCCATTGGAAGCTTTAGGGGTGATTGGCCCGATCACATCCATACCCCACACGAAGAAGGACTACGAGGCCATCATGACATGAAGTGGCATTGGAGGGACATTGATCTTGTTCGCATAGATTTGACACTAATGGCATTATTAGCCATAATTGATGCAATCTCTCTCGAGGGTCAACCAATAATAACCCACTCTTATGATTTGCTTGGCCATCCGATGTCCATTAGCATGTATGCTGCAAATCCCTTCATGAACTTCTTCTAAGGTCTTTTTGGCATTAGGAGTGTCAATGCATCTAAGCAATATTTGATCGTGAATCTTCTTGTATAAGATTCCTTTTATCAGTCTTGGTTACATGTTTGGGATATTATAGATCTTTGAAGTAACAAAGGATGTCAGAGTACCACAGTAGGCTATCTTTCTCTTTTTCAACACCATGACAATAAACCAGAGTTATATAGCTGCTCATATGGATTGGAACAAGGTCTGATTCTTGGTTAACTTTAAACATGGATGACAAAGTAGCCGAAGCATCAGCTATTTGGTTCTCTTCTTGAGGTAAGTGTCAAAAACTGATATTATCAAATTTTTTCTTGAGTTTTACTATCAGCTTCTCATACTGCATCAGCTTGGCATCGTGAGTTTGTCATTCCTCTTTCAATTAGTAGATGATTAGGGCTGAATCATCGAACACTTGTTATGTCTTGACATTCTTCTCAATGGCTGCTTGAAGCCCCATGACACAAGCTTTATATTCTACGATATTATCTGTTCAATAAAAATTTAGCCTCGCTATGATTGGGTAATGACTCTCATCAGGTGACAATAATATTGCCCTAATTCCATGTCCTAGAGCATTTGATGCTCTATCAAAATACATCTTCCAGGATCGATCTCGATTAGAGGCATTTTTGTCTTTAGAAATGCACATTAGATCTTTATCTGGGAAGTCAAAACTTAAGGGTTTATAATCATCTACTGCTTGACTTTCTAAAAAGTCAGCTACCGCACTACCATTGATGGCCTTTTGGCTAACATAGGCAATGTCGTATTTAGAAAGTAGGACTTGCCAGCATAAGGGCTTCCCATAGATATAGGAGTAAGCCTTGCAATCAACCATGTGGTGTGATACAGCATGTACTGTCGAGCCTCTTGGCTATCCACACCAAAGCACAGCACTTTTTGATTGCGGAGTAGTTGTATTCACATTCCATGAACTTTTTACTTAAGTAGTAGATTGCTTGTTTCTTCTTTCCTGACTCATTGTGTTGCCCTAATACACAACCCATAGATTTGTCAAAGACTACCAAGTAAAGGATTAAAGGTCAACTAGGCACTGACGGTATCAACATTGATAGGCTTGATAGATAACATTTGACTTTATCAAAGGCTTCTTGACATGCCTCATTCCACTTTCTTGATTTTTGTTTGTGAAGGAGGCAAAATATGGGATTGCATTTGTCGGTGAGCTAGGATATGAATCTAGCAATGTAGTTTAATCTCCCTAAAAAGCTTCTCATTTCCTTTTGGGTTTGAGGTGGTGGCATATCTTGACTGGCTTTGACTTTGTTTGGCTCAACTTCAATACCTTTTTTGCTGATTATAAAGCCTAAAAGCTTACCTGGAGTGACTCCGAAGGTACACTTGGCAGGATTCAATTTGAGTTCAAATTTTTGTAGCTGTTCAAAAAGTTTCTGAAGGTCTGTGACATGCTCATCCTCTTTCATTGACTTGGCAATCATGTTGTCAATGTAGACCTTAATTTCTTTATGTATCATGTCATGGAATAGGGCTACCATGGCCCGTTGATAGGTTGCCCCAGCATTTTTAAGTCTGAAAGGCATGACATTATAGCAAAATATCCCCCATATGGTTATGAAAGTTGTTTTCTCCATGTCTTCGACCGCCATCTTGATCTGCTTGTAGTTAGAGAATTTGTCCATGAAGGAGAATAAAGAATTCTTAGCCGTGTTGTCTATCAAAGTGTCGATGTGTGGTAGCAAGAAGTTATTCTTGGGACTAGCTTGATTCAAATCCTAATAATCAATGCATATTCATACTTTGCCATCTTTCTTTGGGATTAGGACTATATTGGCAACCCATTCCAGATATTTGGCTACTTTAATAAACCCTGCATTAAACTGCTTCTTGACTTCCTCTTTAATTTTGAGGAGCATTTCTGGCTTCATCCTCCTTAACTTTTGCCAAATTAGTTTGCATCCAAGCTTACTGAGAAGCTTATGGACCACTATATCAGTGTCTAGTCCTAGCATGTCTTGATATGACCAAGCGAATACATCTCGATATTCC
>JBBYHK010035961.1:16296-51425 GCA_038382065.1 Adansonia grandidieri | reverse complement strand
CCAAAGTGGAACATTCCATTTTCAAAGTAAAATCCAGAGGTCATTTTTATTGAAAATCTCTATATTCCCTATCTCTCTGGGGCGTATATGAGATTAAATCTTTTTCGTTAAAACCTGGATCATTTCAATAAGATTCATGCATTAAAAGAGGGTTATTCAAAATAGCGACAAGTTAAGATCGAAGGAATCGACTGAGATAAGACATAGCTAGTAAGGTACCAATTTCGGGTGTTGCGAAGAGGTTCATACCTCATCGCGCATAACCAACTCCCAATTCAGGTGAATCTTTGCATTATGTAGACTAGGGGATCGATGTTTTGAGTTTCGTAACTTGAAACATACGTTTCAATAGGCATCCGATCATGCCTAGCTTGAAATGATGGGTTGCGACTCCAAGCGTTGGCCATTTTGTGATAATCATATAAGACCAATAAGATGAGTGATTCCTCTTATGGTCCCCTCACCGTATAATAAGTCAAGAATTCGTATATTCTCGTTCTCATCACATCGCCAAAGAATAGTCTCAGTCAAGAAGACATTTCCAAGTCAGGAAAGTATTTTAAGTCGTACGCACTCTTAGATCTGCGAGGATCTATTCCAGGGTACGTTGCGACAATAACAAATTTAATAAATATTAGGAGCGAATGCCATTTTAAGTCAGGCTAGTTAAGATTCGTATCCGGGCCATGTTGTGACACTGATCACACCTATAGCGAATTAGATTGCTGGCGACTCCTTAACCCAATAACTCATGTATTTTGGTATAAGAGGTTCAGATAAACAATTTGTCTGATCGATTGGGCCCTACAATGATTCAAAGTGTTGTCTACTCTGTTATATTAAGGTTCATATCTTAATATGTTATGATAGCTTTTTGATGACTCCACTTGGTACATCTTAGAGAATTAAACCTAAGACTAGTCACATATTATTCAAGTTTTGATTTTTCTCTGGTTTAATTAGTGTCCAATCGTAATTCCCTCAATATTTACCATTGTGATTCTTTGATTGATTGATTATTATGTTATTGTTATGTGCACAAACCATGTTGCAGTGCTTAAATTAAAATCCACTGCTGCGCTTGCTTATAAAAATGAGAAAAAATTATATATATCTGAGATGATGAAGTGAGATCCAGGTTTGGAGCTTTCTCGACACATAGTGCACTAGTATATGCATTAGACTCTCTGCCGTGTACCATGCAAAGGGAGATATGAGACCTATTTTAAGATATATAAGGTTATTAACCAATTGCGTGATTGACAATCCATGTGATTGACCAAGCTTTCAAGGTTCATTACTCCTGTTTTTGTGGTTTGTTTGTGTAAACATAAGCAGTATTCTCATCTGTATTAGACCCGTTTCACCAAGCCTATGATGGGCCTAGGATCAGGGTGCTTTGGCTATCTTTATTGGGCATGAGGAATGATTTAGGGACTGTGTGCATTAGAGGTCATCTTAAATATGCATATAATGAGCCATAAGAGTCAAATTCAGTTAACCATACCCAAAAGTCTAGAAGAACCTAAAGTTTAGGTGCAAAAATGCTTCTAACCTTCTCTCATTTTATTTTTTTGAGTTTGAGTCGCATGTGGTTTGAATGAACTTCATCATTCAGGATATTTATTGTCCTATTGATACGAGTTTCTATTTACATTTTATTGTAACTCTTCGTTTAGCTATTGGGTTGATGGCTAAAATGTGTCTAGAAAATAAATCAAGCTAAGGTGAACAGACAGCTTGGGGGATTTGCATCATGTATATTATAGTGTCAAAAACATTTGAACATACCATTACACTATCCAATTGATGGCTAATGTGACACAGAGACATCATGATAGCTCAGTTTTGAGAAAAGTGTCCTAAAAGGAATTAGCAACCTAAATTGGGATCATGTATTAATAGGGCTAGTCTTTTAGAGTTCGGTTATAGGGTATGTACCATAATAGCAAAATAAGGTGTCCCTTCAATACCAAAAGGCTGCGAAGTCCAGGAATAAATTTTTTGAGGCCATTCAAATATTTGAATTATTTTATATATGGCTAATCCATGATTTTGGTTGCCTTGTTTGTCTATTTTGCATGCGAAATCCAAGCCATCGAGGGAAGTGACCAGTTCAAATCGAAAGTTCAAGGTACTAGAGTTTGAAAAGTTTAATGGAACTACTAATCCTACCATGCATATCCGAATGTACCTCAAGAAGATGGTAGGGCATGAGAACAGCAAGAAACTCTTTATCCACTACTCTTAGCAAAGTCTGACTAAGGTAGCTGCCAATGGTACATCGAGCTTGATAATGTTAAAATTTAGTCATGGGTTGACTTAGCTAGGGCCTTCTTGAAATAGTACCAGATATGTCAGATTTGGCCGCCCATTGTTTCTCTCTTATGAACCTAGTGAAAAAGCTAATCAAAAGGTTCAGGTAATATGTTCAAGGGTGGAGGGAAGAGGCAACTTTAGTCCAACCCTTTATAATTGAAAAATAGATGACCATGACATTTATCAACACACAATGCACCCTATATTATGAGACACTAGTAGGGAATGCCATAAAAAAAGTTCGCTAATCTAGTTTTATCTAGCAAGATGATTGACACAGCAATTAAGAGTGGCAGGATGTCAGTAAGTGAGTTATCTGGATCAAGTGGAAGGCCTACTATTAACAAAAAGAAAGAAGTGGAGACAAATGCCATAAGCTAGGCCAACCCACCCTAATAGAGCCAGTATCAAGTGCCCAATCCTTACTACCTAAGTGCATTTTACTCTAACCCAATCATGATACCTCCTCAACTGGTTTATGCCATAACCTATAACCCATCCTTTACTATCCCACCAAATCTACCATGAACAACCAATTATAAGCCAACCAAAATATCAGCAATCTTGTCAACAATTCACCAAATAATTAGGGTGCAAACCAGCAAAGACAATAATTTAACCCCATCCCCATGACTTATAAAGAGTTTTATCAGGCTTTGCTCCAGAGGCATCTAGTCCCTTTATGTATGTCCCAGAGAAAAAACCTCTATACCCTTAATAGTATAACCCTAACTTATTTTGACTATCATGCTGAGGTAGTGGGGCATGATATCAAGAATTGCATTTCTTTTAAGTGAAGGGTGTAAAGCTTCATTGATCTAAGGTTCTGCAATTCGAGGTAAACCAAGGCCCGAATGTCACTGTAAACCCCCTACCAAACCATGTCGAGCCAGCGGTAAACATGATTGGTGTTGAAGATGATTATGAGGTAAAAAAAAGCATAGAAGAAGTCAGTGCACCAATGAGTCTAGTTTGGTTGATATTGACTAAGGTAAGAATGTTTAACATAGTTGAAAGATTAAATGAAGAACTTGATGATTTATCTGACTTCCATACTATTCATGGCCATACACTTCAGATATATAAAGAATTTCACATAGTGGTCTAAAGAATGATGGACAAAGGCAACATTGAATTCTATGACAAAAAGTAAGCGTCTCTTATCGAATTATTAAATATGATTGAGGAAAAAACACCACAAACACCATATAGGAGAGGGTGACCCCTTATCCTCTATGGATAGTTAAATTCTGAGGCAAATTCTTCAACTTCTATGTTGAAGCTGTTCATAAAGACACCTACACCATTCCTATATAAGAGCGACAAAGTTGTTCCTTAGAAATATAAAGGTCGAGTCATGATGATCAAAGAGCCCACTTAGTTAACCATTGCTGTTGATTTATCAAGGATTAGCCATTTAACCCAAAGCGGTAGATGTTATGCTCCCCCTGCTTAAGAGAATTAGAAGATCAATGCCACTTTGATTTCCAACAATTCTCAGGTCCGAACAAAAGACTAAAAATCTAAGAAGATTAAAGAGGTAGTGAATGAGAAAAAAGTCACTAAGTTTTTAAATTTATTAAGCAGAGTGAATACAGTATTGTCGATCAGTTAAGCAAACAATCGACTAAGATTTCTATACTGCCCTTACTCTTTAACTTAGAAGTTTATCAAAATACACTATTGAAAGTGTTTAACGAAGCGTATATGCCATTGGATATTTCAGTAAGCAAATTAGATTGCCTAGTAAACAATGTTACCACTAATAACTTCATTTCATTAATCGATGATGACATCATTCCTAGTGGTAGGGGTAGCTACAAAGCTCTACATATCACCATCCACGACAAAGGTTGTATCTTACTAAAAGTTCTTATAGACAATGGTTCTACCCTCAATGTCATGCCCTTGTTACCTTAAACAAGCTTTCTGTTAATGCCTTCCACATCAAGCACAGCCACACATTAGTTTATACATTTAATGGGACCTATCATAGAGTCATTAAAAACATCACTATTCCACTCTAGGTAGTCCTATACACTTGCAAGATTGATTTTCAGGTGACATTGTTCCATCCTATAATTAATTACTCAAGAGGTTACGAATACATTTAGTAGAGGCAGTACCCTCGTCTTTGCATCAAAGCCTAAAATTCATGATGGATGATAAAGTGGTCAGCATTGGAGCTGAAGAAGAAATGATCACCATTGCTTTTACCGATGTCACCTACATTAAACCAAATGAAGATGCACATGAGTTATCCTTCTAGTCATTTGAGTTTGTCAATGCTATATTTGTGAGAGAAGGCATATCGATGGTTGAGCTTCAACTATCGAGGAATACCTACATGGGTCTGAAGTTAACTGTTGGCAGGGGTTACCAAGTAGGAAAAGGGCTTGGTAAGAATCTATAAGGAATGGCTAGAGCTTTGAAGGTCATCAGCCAAGGTGATAGAAAGGGCCTAGGATTCAAGTCTAATATATAGTACAAGAAACTGTAGGGTAAGAAAGCTAGAGATCAGAGGTTAGCCTATTCATTGGGTCAAGAGCTAATGGTGTTCCCACTAATTTATGAGACTTTTACTTGAGAAGATGCATGGATCCCAATCAGTCAGAGGAAAAGAAAGCCAAGGATATCGTAGTCATTCTAAATAGGGCCTTCTGTAGCCTCCATATCCATGCCGTTGATGATCTGTCAAGCCTATCAAAGTCAAGCAATGAAAGCAACCCCTATTCACTAGAGTCTGTTCTTGACAGTAGGGCTGTGTCTGAAACCCGTATGCTTTTTAAGTTTATTTCTATGTAATGTCAATTCAAAAACTATTTACTTCTACCCAATAGCTCGTAGAGATCTTGTATTAGGCATCTTTTATTGGATATTATTAATAAAATTGACTTTTGCATAAAACATTTCATCTTATGTGCCCTTTTTTTATTCTTCATTGTTGCTCCAATTCTTGGTCTATACATATTTTTGTCTATATTGTTTATTTCCTCATCCTCTCAGGTGCTCTAATAGAGTGACATGGATGTTTTAGATGAGCTCCTAAAGATTGATTTCGAATGATCACTCTATACTGCAAAGTTGATTTTGATGAAGATTTTGAAAAGAACTCCGTGCCACCAAATCCATTACAATCAGTCAAGCATGAAGAAAAACAGATTTTGCCCCATGAGAAACTAATTTAAGTCATAAATTTAGGGACTGAAGAAGGTCAAAAAGATGTCAAAATTAAAACTTCCATAAAATCCTCTACCAAAACCAAACTGATAAGCCTACTCCAAGAGTATCAGGACATATTTGCCTTGTCATATCAAGACATGCTTGGATTAGACATCAATATTATTGTCCATAGGCTTCCCCTCAAACTCGAATGCAAACCAATCCAACAAAAGTTAAGGAAGATGATACCAGAAATGCTCCTTAGGATGAAAAAAAAAGTCCAAAAACAATTTGAGGCAAGATTCTTTACTGTAGCCAAATATCTAGAATAGGTTGCCAACATTGTCCCAGTCCTCAAAAAAGATAAAAAAGTATGAATGTGTGTTGATTATCCGAATCTGAATTGAGCTAGTCTAAAAGATAATTTCCCACTACCTTACATTGATACTTTGGTTCAAAATACAGCCATGAGACCCTTGTTCTTTTTCATGGATAGGATTTTGAGTTATAATCAGATTAAAATGGTGCCTAAAGATACTGAGAAAACTATCTTCGTACCTATCTTTTAAGGCTTAAAAATGTTAAGGTAACTTATCAAAGAGCCATAGTAACACCATTCCATAACGTAATGCATAAGGAGATTGAGGTCCACATGATGATATGATCACCAAATCAACAAGAGAAGATGAACATGTCACAGATCTTCAAAAACTCTTTGAATAGCTATAAAAATTTTAGCTAAAGTTGAACCCACCAAATGTATTTTTGGTGTCACCTCAAACAAGCTACTAGGCTTCATTGTTAACGAAAAAGGAATCAAAGTTGACGCAAATAAGGTCAAAACTATCCAAAACATGCCATCACCTCGAATCTGAAAGGAAGTGAGAAGCTTCTTAAAAAGACTAAACTACATCTCTAAATTCATATCCCAACTCACTGACAAGTAACGCATCTTTTAACTTTTTTATAAATAAAATTTTAGGGAATGGAATGAGGAATGTCAAGCAACTTTTGACAAGGTCAAACATTATCTATCAAACCCACCAGTGCTAGTACTGCCAATTCCCAGTAGACCTTTGATTCTCTACCTGGCGGTCTTTGACAAGTCCATAGGTTATGTACTTGGGTAGCATAATAAGTAGTGAAAGAAAGAGTAAGCAATTTACTACGTGAGTAAAAAACTATAGAGTGTGAAAATAATTACTCCGTAGTTGAGAAATTATGTTGTGCTTTAGTTTGGACAGCCTAGAGACTAAGGTAATGCATGTTATACCACACCATACCTAGTATTTATGCGAAACCCTTGCACTATTAGAAAGATTGGCTAGATGGCAAATCCTGCTCTTCGAATACGATATCATTTATGTTAACCAAAAGTCTATTAAAGGTAGCGCGATGGCTAACTTTTTAACAAGCTAGGCAACAGGTGACTATAGACCTTTGAACTTTGATTTGAAGGATGAAGATTTGATGTGCATCACTAAAGGGTAAGCTATCAATAGTCATGACCAATCATGGGAAATGTAATTTAACGGAGCGTCAAATGCTTTGCTACATGGAATTGGGGCAACACTGATTTCACCTAATAGGAGTCACTATTCCTTTACAACCAAACTAAACTTTGACTACATCAATAATATAGCAGAATATGAAGCTTATGTCATGGGGCTTCAAGTAGCTATTGTGAGAAATGTTCAGACTTTATGGGTTTTCGATGACTTAGCCTTAGTTATCTACCAACTGAAAGGAGATTGGCAAATGCATGATGCTAAACTAATTCATTACAAGAAACTGATCTAAGAACTTAGAAATAATTTGCTGATATCAATAGCAAAGAGAGGAAAAAGTAACCTTAAAGTTAGTAAGTTTTCTTCTTAAAGGATAAAGTAAAGTCTAAAGCTAGTTGTTATAACCTCCATCCTTTCTTTATCTTGCTTTCTTCTCTCATCATTATTTTCATGATTATAGAGTCATATCCATGTGACCATGACCCTATTCCTAAGACCCTTATGCATTTTGTGGCTTTGTTTGTGGTAAACCTAGGATTTTTGGTGCTATATTGACCCTCTTGCTTTATATTGTTTATATTCTTGGTCTACCCTAAAAAATGTTGTAATGTTGTTTTAAAATTTCTAGCAAAGTTATTCTTGTCCAAACATGTTCATATCATCCTTCATGGCATGACTCTTGATGCTGTTCATTAAACTAGCACTTTTTTGCATCTTATTAGTCTACTTTTTTCATTTATTTACTTGTAAAGGTATCATTTTTACTTATCTAAACATGTTGTTTATGTTCATTGCCATGAATGTCATATTTAGTTCATAAAACATTTATCAAGATATAGGAAGCCAATATTTTTGTGCATGTCATTTGTCATTTCCTTGCATTTTTGCCTTTTTTCCCATGTCAAAACATCATCTTTGTTTGTTTAAACATGCTATCCATGCTTATTTTCGTGTATGTCATCAAAAACCTATTTCTCTAAAACCCTTCAAGTTAAGCCCAAGCTAACTTTAATAAACAAGGTTAGCATGGATTTAAGGTTTTTTTCATTGGTTTTCCAATCTTAGGGAAAAATCAAGTCTTATGTTTGGATTTAAGGGTTATTGAGGCCAAATATTCTATTTTCAAAAACAAAATGTCCTTTTTTTATTGTCTAAAGTTGCTTGTGTCTTGATCTTTTTCCTAGAGCCCTTATGTTTGTTACATGGTCAACGAGCTATCTTATCACCCCCAAACTACCCTAGGGTTGTGTAGATAAGCTTGTAAAACCCATGTCACTTGTTCCTTCCTGTGATGGACATTCGGATGTCTATCTCCTGAGTTTAGGCCTAAAGAATACCGAGAAAATAGAAAACTCCCTTGTTTTGCCTCAATAACATAGTGATCACGACTTGAAAAATCATTTTCAAATCATAGACAATTTTGCACAACTTTTATGGTCTTTTTCCCTGAGAGGCCATCAAATTTCCTTTCCAAGGTATCTTGTTCGCCTTCGGGTCATTCCAAATGAGGGAGTTATGATTTTTTAAACAAATGTTTTTAAAACCCCTAAAATCTGCAATTTGTATTCTATTTGGGCTATAAGGCCCATCAGATGATTTTTTTAAATTTTTAAAATATTTTTCATAGAAATTATCTAAAATCCAAAGGTATCTTTTGTGATTTAACAATTCCATATAAGTCAAGAATGAATTTTCAAAGTTTGCTACACCTTTTCCATATAGATGCTGTCAGTGTCATGCTTAACCCAACTTCAAAAATTATTTTCACCAAAAAGGTGATATTTTAGGATTTTTGGAATATTTTTAAATTAAACCTTATTGAGTCATCTTTCCAATGGTACCTAACCTAACCCCTAAAGCCTCTAAATTTACCCATAATAAAATCAAAAAAAGGGATAGCATGATGTTGTCCCCTATTTTCAATATTGGTTAAGGTTAATTGATTTCTTTGAACCCTCACTCCAAGGCATTCTAATGCCTCTATCTAATCTTGATTAACCTCATTGAGTCAAAAAATATGTGTCAACTTCCCCCAAGCTCAGATCAAGGCATGAACAGTTTTTAAGTTTGATTATCCTTATTTTTATTAATTTTCTTAATCAAAACTCGCTTATTTTGTCCAGTATTTATCAAAAATATCATTTTGTCAAAAAATCATCAAACCTTTGTCAAGATAAAGTTTTCATCTATGGGAATACTCCAACTCCATTTTTTGAAGGAATACTCTAACCCTGCCTTTACAAATTTCATTCAAATTTCAAAACTTACCAAAGTTTTCAAGTACAGGATTCTCCAACCCTATCTTCCAAGGGGATAATCCAACCTCATCTTTCGAGGGGATACTCTAACCTCTTTTCAAAAAATTATCAAGAAATAGTCAAATTTTGTGTCAATCTCATTTTTCTCAAAAGAAAAAAAAATCAAAATTTCTCTCCTTGGATTTTCTTTGGACTTTTAAATATCCAAACCCAATTTTCATGCCTCAATCAGTCAATGGATCCTAACATGTCTCTAAAATTGTTGACTCAATTATTTTAAGAAAATCAATGACGTTACAAGATACATTCTGATCATCCCTCCCTTTTTTCTTTCGTTGTTTTGTGTGATTTATTTTATAAATATTATCTTACTTTATATTTTTACTTACATGTTTTCTTTGTAATGGTCATCTTGCATCCATGTTTTCAAAATCGTCTTTCAAAAATTATAAAGCAATATTCTATGTCAATATCTCTCAAATGTTTGATGCGAAATATTCTATTTTCAAAAATGAAATCCGAATAACATTTTAATAAAAAATGTTTATCTTCCATATCTCTTTGGGCATATACGTGATTTAAATGTTTTTTTTTCTAAAACTCAATTTTATTTTATTCAAATTCATGCATAAAAGGGGATTATATTTAAATAATCATGAGTCAAAATTGAGGGAACCAAAACTAAGTTAAAACATGGCTAAAAAGGCACTAATTTTGGGCATCGTAAAGAAGCTCACACCTTCTTATGCATAACCGATTCCTAAACCCCACTATTGAATCTCTGAATTGTGCACACCATGAAATCAATGTTTTGAGTTCCATAATTCTGAATATCGGATTCAGTAGGCATCTGATCATGCTTAACATAAATGATCAGTGGCGACTCCAATTGTTAGCCACTTCATGACGGCCACCCAAGACTAGTTGGTTGAGCAACTCGTCCGACAATCCCTTTTCCTAGTTAAGAGCAAAGAATCCATGCTTTCTCACTTTCATCACATAAAAAATAAAAAGGGAAGAGTTCTAGTCGAGAGGATTTTTCCTTGTCAAGAAATATTTTTAAGTTGTACACACTTTTTTCACGAGAGGCATGTTGCCAACAATGAACATATTTCACCTTTATGAAACCTTTTTGGACCAATCAACGTTTTCTTATGCTAAACCCATTGACCAAATTTGCAAAAGAGCAAGTCACCATTCAAGGAATTTTTTAGTTGTGGAATTCAATCTTTTAGAGACTTGAATATTATGTACTTCAAGGATAATATTTTCAAACTTAATTTTCTTTAAATAAGTGTTTTAAGCAAATGCATTTTTCAAAGAACTATTTGCTTTAAGAAAAGATAGCCATGAACAGAGGCAAAGGTTTTCATGAAATGAGGGGTAAAAGATGTTAGGAATCATATTTCCTAAATTAAAAGACTAAAAATGAAAAGCGAGGGCATGTATGTTTGGGTAAAATTATGGAAACCATTAAGGAAATGGTAGATGATTTGAAAAGGATTGATCTCTTTTGGAGCATAAGGAGCTCAAGGTGCATTCTTAGAAAAGGAATTGATAAGAAAATTTGATCCAAACCTAGGTACACTTAAAATTATCGATATTTTAAGGCAAGAAGACGAATGCTAATAGGTTAGATCATAGGATTGAGAGAGAGAAATTTTTGGTTTGTGATGATAGTTTGAAATTAATAAAGGGTATCACATGTGTTAAAAGCATAAAGGGGAAAAGATTGAAAAAGATGAGTTAGCCAGCTTGTTTGAAGAAGTATTTGCTAGAGATTTTGGCATTACATGACATTCATTGCATGCCATACACAAAATTACATGATCCAGTTTATGACAACGCATAACAATCGTAATCTACTTTGCATTACATGTTTAAGGAGATTTTAAATTGTGATAAATGAAGATTTCATTAGTTATAATCTTTAAGCCTTCCTTAAGGACATTTTGGCCAATTTAAAAGCCTCTCTTGAGGATGTTTTAAAAAGTGATAAAAAATTCTCTTGGGGATACTTTTTAGAGAATTTTATAAGCCTCCCTTAAAGACATTTTGGCGAATCTAAAAGCTTTCTTTGATGATGTTTTAAGAGATGACACAAGCCTCTTCCTAACGATGTATTTAGAGATTTTATAAACATCTTCTTGAGGATATGTTCAGAGATTATAAACCTCTTCTTAAGGATATTTTCTAGAAAGATTTCAAAAGCCTCTTCTTGAGGATGTTTTTAGAGATTTCATAAGCCTCTTCTTGAAGATATGATTAAAGATTTCATAAGCCTCTTCTTGAGGATATTGTTCAAAGAAATTTCAAAAGCCTCTTCTTCAGGAAGTTCTTAGAGATTTTCATAAGCCTCCCTGGAGGATGTGTTCAGAGAAGCCTTTTCTTGAGGATGTTTTAAGAGATTTCACTAGCCCCTTATTGAGATTTATGCCTATATACACCCAAAAAATAAAAAAATAGTCAAGGAAAATTTTATATTGGCATTTTATACAAAAGGTGTCAAGTTGTTAAATTTATTTATAAAATTTTAATTTTTCATAATACTGCGGGTGTCATACTCATGAAATTTTTCTCGAAAAAAATTGATCCAAATTTCAGTTTTCATCTTTATTATTTTTATAAATTAATATTTTGATTAATTGGGTGGATAAAATTCATTTTTATAAAATTTGAAAATATTTTTGGTATTTCCTATTTCTAAGATATAGAATTTCTACTCCGTAAATTTCTTGGTTGAATTTTTCCAAGTTTCTAATTTTAAAAATTTTTTAAATACCTACATTAAATTCATATTGAATCAATTTTTTAAAATTCAATTTATTTTATGTATTTGAATTTTTTTTTCAAATATTAATTTTCTTCTATGAGAATTTTTTTCATACCTTTTTCTTACACATATAATTTCTTAAAAATTTTTCTTTAGAGTTTAACACTTAAGATTTTCATGAAATTTTTTTTTTGTTTTTAATTTTATTTTAGGCCAAATTTCCTTAATGGGCTTAAAATTTTCATATTTTCATATAAACTCAACAAACCTAATAATTTCTCAACAAGCCCATTTTTTATTTTTTCTAAACCCGTTTCATTTTCTACAAGACCAATAAGCTTGTTTGTTATTAGTCCATTAATTTTTCAATGAGGCCCAATTAGGACCATTTTAATTTTACGACAAGGCCCAATAATGTTTTCTCTTTCAAAAATTTTTATTAATTCTTTTGGACTTAAATTTTTCATACAAATATTTAATTGGACCTTTTATGTGTTTAAATTTGTAAATAAAGTTGTTAATTCATAACTTTTAATTTCTTACAATTTAGTCCCTCCAATCCATTTTTTTCATAAAATTTGTAATTATGACCCTATTTTTTATTTTTTTGTTCGCAAAATTTTTTATATTTATTTTAATTGTGGAACTCATAGATTTGGTCATATGAACTAGTTTGGTTGGAATTTAATTTTTCTTTAATCAATTTAGTTATATTTTAACTATATTAAAATAATATTACTTTAATCATCATAAAATCTAGGGTTAACCTTATTAGGCTTTTTGACTAAAATGGGGTGAACTATTTAAGGCTTATTATGACTTAGAAAAGCTATGTATTTAATTAATAAAATAAATAAATAAAATAATTATGTGGAAATTCCTAGAGCCAACTCGGTCAAGGGGTTTTCTTTCACCCTTTGGCCAAATTCCATCCTCTACAAATAAAGAATGGTTTCTTCATTTTGGGAACCTTTAGCTTTCTATAACATAAACACTAAAAAACACTAAATTTCTTAGTTTTCCAATTTTTTTAAGGTATAAACAATTAAAATTCCTTTAATTTTTGCTCATCTCATTCATTTATTTTCCTTTTAATGAGCCAAGATCATGTTTAAACTCATGGGTTTTAGTCTATGTTGAAAGGTTAAAAATGATGGCTATGAATAATTTTTTATTTGGTTATTATGTTTAATTTTTCTTAATTATAGTTTTTTTTATTCATGAATTTGTTTTTGTTGATATGATGTTTAATTTGTCACATAAATGTTCATATGGATATTATCTTCCTTAGTATTTTCTTGTTAATATGTTGTAAAAACATGTTTTTTTTATTATTTTTTATATTATGATGTTGATTTGTGATTGATAAAGCTAGGATATATGATTATTGAGTTGGAAAATTTTTGTTTGGTGTGTTAGTTGATGTTAGTTGAACCTTATGAGGCCTTTGAATTAATTTTATTTGTTAGTTTTGTGATATTTTGAATTATTTTATGATTTTTGGAAGATGTAAGGACTGAAAAAATAATTTTTCCTTAAATGTCAAAGCCTTGGAAAAGTATTTCCCATGTTGACCAAACTTATATATATGATGTTTTTTGTTGATTCTTTTGTGGCTATGTTGTAAATATATAAAGTTTATGGACATTTGTAGAAATGAAATATTTTATTTCATGGCCTTCCATACTTGGCCGTAAGGTTTATATACTTTTAAGAATGTGTTTCATGTGTTTTTAACGTGTTGAAAGAATATTTTTAACCTTTAGGGGCCTTTTTGTAATTTTAAAAAGTTTAGGTACTAATTTGCAAAAAAGTAAAAAAATATTTTAAGGCCACGGATGTTTGGGAATACTTGTTATGACTTTTGATATAATTTCCATGATTTTTGTGATGTGTTTGATGTTTATTTATGATTTTCTCTAATGTAGGGACTAAACTAAAAATTGGAAAAGTTTTGATTTCTTTAGGAAAATTTTCCATTTATTGTATTTTGGTCATTTTGGATTATTTTGAGCATTCCTTTGATTTTTCAAAAAGGTGTAGAAAATCATAAAACCTTTCATATTCTTTTGATTTTCGTTAGGGTATGAAATGTAATTTTGAAAAGTTTAGGGGTTTCATTGTAATTTTGTATTTTAGGTCACCATTGATATTTTCATTTCTTATTATTTTAGAGTCTTTTGGATTATCGGGATGCTTTCAAGATGAAAGTAATCCTTAGAGGCATTTTATTAATTTTACCTTAAAACTGATTCCAATGTAATCACTAGGATTATTTCATGACAAGAATATGCATTAGGGTTAGGTCCATATCTTAAGATCATTTTCGAGTCCTTTAGGGTTATTGGGATGCTTTCATATTGAAGGTATACCCTAGAGGTATTTTGGTAATTTTACATTAAAAATAAATCCTTTAGAGATACTAGGATACTTTCATGTCGAGATTACTCTAAAGGACATTATGGTCTTATCGACCACATTCAATTCCTTAGAGTTGAGTTTAGTACTTTTCATCTAAACCAAGTCTTTGGGTGATTTTTTATTTTATTATTAATAAAGTTAGAATTTTTGCAAATTAAGGGAATGTCTCCAAGTTAAAACAGGACGTAGAATTTTCCCTAGTATATGAAATGGATTCTACGGATTACCTTTTTAAAAAATAAAAATCAAAGTTTTTCAAATTTCATAAAACAAAGCCTTTTGTTTTCCTCGGCCCTCCAACAGAGTACAAAAGATTTTTTGATTTTTTTAAAACCTTTCATATTCCTAGCTCTCGAATGTAGTATGAAAGAGAATGATAAAAACTTTCATGTAATTTTCATCTTTTGAAAAGGTGCAAAAGATGTTTTGATTTTCAAAAATATTAAAAACACAATTTTTTCACACAGAATAATAAATTTATTTTATAAAATAATTATCTATGGGAAATATAATTAAATATCAAATAGAGAAACCAAATGAAAATCCAAATTTTAGTTAACTCATAATTAATAAGGTATCAATTTTTGGGCATCACGAGAGGGTCGATCCTTACCTATGATTGTAATAGACTCTCAAATTCTTTCACATAATATATGGTATCAACATGGACCTTGGAGTTTGTTTAAGGTTTCATAACCCTTGACATAAACTCTGATAGGTGACTAATCTCACCTAGCCAAAATAGATTTGTAGTGACTCTAAAATAAATACTCATTTCTTAATGACTATTAAGGGTTAAATCGAGTGAGTGATTCATCTTGACAATTTTGTCCTAAAAAATAATAAAAATAATAATATGGCCCCAATTAATAAAAATAATGATACAGATATATAGGAATAAGGATTACACCCGCCTTTTAAGTCAATTGGTTAGGATTTGTATCCTAATCATGTTCGACAAAAACCAATCTCACCTAGCCAAAATATATTGTTAGAGATTCCAAAATAAATGGTCATTTCGTATAATTATTTAGGGTTAAATCAAGCGAGTGATTCATCTCAATAACTCAGTCTATAAAACATAAAAAATAATAAATGATATGGCCCTAAAAATAAAAGAATAATGATATATAGATATATATATTAGAATGAAGGGTACACCTATATCTTAAGTCAGGCTGGCTAGGATTCATACCTAGGCCACGTTGCGACAATTGGCTCTATTTCACTTTCTCATATTGATCCCATATTTCAACCATCTCTCTGAAATTATTCTGATAAAGATCCAAATGTGTGACTTTTGGCAATTCTGACACAAAATCTGTTGGCAGACAATCCTTAGGATCTTCTTAATTCAACTCTGACTCAGTATGAACATCATTGAATTCTTTGGAAATAACCATTGTTTACCTGTTTAGCCATAAAATCTAACAAAAATTTAGCTAAGTTGAAGTTCTATTTGAAAACAAACATCCATATATGCATATGAAAAATGCTCTAAGAAAATATTAAAAAAAAAGAAAAAGAATAAGTTAGCATCTCTAAGAAATTTTAAATCTACATAATAATAAAATTTTAAACAAATAACCATATTCAAATAAAGAAGAAGAGATAAAGGTAATTTATCTCTTTGTGTGTCCTTAATTTCTTGGTGACCTTTAAAATTAGGCATGGCTTTAACTAAGGGGTTAGTGTAGTGCACTATATGAGGTTTGGGTCAAACATCTAAATTGGTTCCCTAATTACTTCTCAAGCCCGAAAAGGACTATCGAGGTACCCAAATTCTTACTCATCATAGGTTTATGTCAGAAAGGGTTTAATGCAAGAAGGAGTATCCTTCGTGCCTATAACAAGGCCAAAACCTCAGGCAGGCATAGAAATTTACACCTATAGGCTTTTTGCTTGCTGGAATAAAGGCTAACACCTCAAAAGGCAAAGTTATTTCACCCCCTCGTAAAATACTTGATTACCTAATCTGGATACCTAATTTCATTCATGCCCCTTTTTTCATAGTCTTAAGTATTTGAGATTGAAAGTCAAATGATCGCCTTAGTAGAGGTTGTCCTCCTCCAAGTAAAATGGGTATTTTCATGACCTTTTTAGCATACCTAGATGGCCACATATGCACGTCAAGGAAAAAGTGTAGTTTCGATGGCTGTAGAGAATAAATCTTAGATAAAAAGACAAATATTCAAGAGAAAAGTTAGTTTTTGAACTTTTCTTTTGAAATTTATTTCTGCAAATGATATCACAATCAAATTTCTCAATTTTAGGAATTTTTTAAGAATTTTTTGTAAAACTTGAGAAGTTGATCGTCGTATATTTTACCAATACCCATGAAGTATTTATGCCGATATGCATTCCAAAAAATAAAAAAAAATATTCAAGGAAAAATATGTATTGGCATTTATACCATGAGGTATCAAATTGAAAAATTTATCAATTAATTTTGAAATTTTCACTGTACCATTATGTGTTCTGCTTGTGGATTTTTTAGTACAATTTGCTCAAGAATTCACGTTTTATCTTTATTATTTGTACCAATTAATGTTTTAAGCAAGGTATCAATTCAACTTATTTTTCTAAATATGGATTTATTTTTGGATTTTTTTTGTTTTGAAAATACAAAGTTTTTTACTCAATAAATTTTTTTATAAAATTTTTCGAAGTTTTAAATTTTTTAAAATTCTTTAAATAGCTTCATTTAATTCATATTAATTCAGTTTTTGAAACTAATTCATTTTATGAGTTTACATTTTTTCAAATGTCCATTTACTTCCATGAGGATTTTCCTTGTAAAAGTTTACGAGTTTAGAATTTGTTATTGTCTTTTTCTTACACATTGGACTTCTCAAAATTTTCCTTTAGAGTTCAACACTTGGAAATTTTGTAGAAAAAATTTACTAATTTTAGTTTTGGGCCAAATTTAATCGACTTAAAACTTGCAAATTTTACTAACGGGCCCAATAAGCCCATTTATTTTTCAACAAGCCCAACAAGGTTATCAAACCTATTTTTAATTTTTTACCAAGCCCATTTCATTCTATATAAACCCAATAAGCCCATTTCTTGAAAGCCCAATAAGCCCATTTCTTGATTATTCCAAAAAAGCCCAATTGAGCCCATTTTGATTTTTCAATAAAGCCCAATAATTTTTTCTCTCTCCAAAAGTTTTATTAATTCTTTTGGATTCAAAACTTCCATATGAATATTTAATTGAGCCTTTTATATACTTAAATTTGTAATTAAAATTATTAATCTATAACTTTTAATTTCTTACAATTTAGTCCCTTCACTTCATTTTTTTCATGAAATTTGCAATTAAAATTTTGCTTTTCATACATTATCAAAAACTTATAAATAATAATAATAATAATCAATTTCAGAATTTGATAGCTCGATCATATGAGAATTAATTTAATTAGGTTTGAATTTTATCATTAAGGTTAATATCATCAAAATCATTATTAAGCCTAACTTTTAGCCTACATGACTCATGCCTCACCTTTTTTACCAAGATTTGATGACTAATACATAAAGACAAAATTAATTAAATTAAATCTTATTAGAACTAAAAAAATCTAAAAAGATAATTAACAAAAAAATAATAAATAAAGAAATTAAAAGAAAAGCCTAGAAGGCTTTCAACCAAGGGGATTTTTTTCATCCCTTTGACCGAATCCCTCCCCTATATATAGGGGAAAGATTGTTCAAAATAAAGCCTTAGGCTTTCATGTGAAAAACATACCAAAAAAATTAAAATTTCTAAGTTTTCAAGCTTACTAAGGTAGTTTCTTTTGTAAAAGTCTTAATTTTTGTTCATTTCATGCATAATTCTTCCTTTTAGTGAGTTTTGTGAATACTTGAGCTCATGGATTTTGATCCATGTTAAAAGGCGAAGTATGAAAGCTATGATCAATTTTTCTTGATTTTGTTACTTAATTTGATTTTTGGTAATAATAGTTTGATTTTCCTATGTAAATGTATATTTATTGTGCAAATAACATTGTGATACTATGTGTATAATTTTATGCAATTTTTCTTTAATTAATTTTGATTTTATCCATTTAATGGATTTGTTATTAGATAAAGCTTAATTAATATTTTTGTGTTTTTGTATTATTCACCATGCATTAGTCACCAATCTACTGTATAATAATGGTTAAGATAAAAATTCTAAATTGGATGAAAATGAATTGGAAGGATTAAATTATAACACATCAAAAATTATGTATTCAAAAAATAAAATTTCTCATGATAAATTCAATTAAGAATTTAATCAAGTGGGAGACTTAATTAAATATCCATATAAAAATTTTTGATCTAAAAGAATTAATAAAAATTTTAGAGAGAGAAAAAGTTAGTGGGCTTTGTTGCAAAATTTTAAATATCTTATTGGACTAGTTGAAAATTTCCAAATTGCAGGTTGGAAAATAAAAAATTGGCTTGTTGGGCTTGTAGAGAAATATAATGGGCTTGGCGAGCTTGTTAGACTTGCTAGAAAGTTTATGGTTTTATTGAAAAATTTATGGCTTTAAGGCCTATTATCAAATTTAAAGGTTTTAAGCCCATGAAAAAAAAAATTCCTTTGCCCATAAAGAATAGATAAATAAATAAAATCAATGAGAAAATGTTTAATATGTGGATATTCAAAATAAAAATTTTCATGGAAAAATTCCTATTGAAGGAAATCAATTAAAAATGCGTTTTATGAAAACTTAGAAAATATATCAAGAAAATAAGAAAATTCAAAAAATATGGGAGAAAGAAATTTAATGCATTACTCAAAACATTCATCAATAAAAATTATAAGGATGAAAACTTAAAATCCAGAGCAAGTTTTACCCCCAAAAAATTTCATGAACAGGAGGCTTGCAATACTGTAAAGAATTCGAAATTGTATACTAAATTTGACAACTTGATACCTTGTGGTGTATAATATTGATACGAAGTTTTTCCTAAACATTTTAGATTTTTTGGATGAGTATTAGCATAAATATTACATGACGATCGATTTTCAAAATTTCACAAAAAAATTTTGAAAAAGTTCTAAAAATAGGAAAAATTGATCATGACATCATATCCAAAGTTTAATTTCAAAATTTGGCCAAAAAAATTCAAAAACTAATTTTTCTCTTGAGTATTCATATTTTTTATCCAAGATTTGTTTTCTATGACCCTTGAAACTGCACTTTTTCTATCATATGCACATGCAGCCATCTTGGTGAAAGGGAAATCCGAAGCATATAGTCATAGGCACAAATTTAACCATATTAAACATACACAGTGGAATTAAACAAAGAAACACTGGGATTGTCTTAGAATCATCGAAAAAGATCTATATGTGATCGGACTACAATTTAAAACATAAATCTGATTAAAATCACACCTTTCTAAAGACTCATAACTCTGGGCATGTTGATCCCTACATAAATGCACCATGGGTTGACTACTACAATCTCTTCTTAAGGCCAAAAGCAGTACAAGTGCCTTGCTTCTAACGTTAATCCACATAGATGACTGTTAAAGGCTTCATAAGGTTTGGTGGTTCTTGGTGCTAGCCAAAAGGCTTGTCAAGCCTTAACCAAAAGATATATAATCAACAGTTTCAGATCTAAAGTGATCCAAGAAAAATTCCTATGCATGTTGCACGAATGAAAAGAGTAAAAAACTTTATAAGGAAGTATGCATTTTTACAGATGCCAATAAACAATCCAGAATCATAATTCTTAATCCCAGTTGATTCCAATAAGATAAAAAAAAAACTATTTTTCTACCTTTATAGTGATCAAAAACACTTTAAAGATTAGCCAAAATACCAATCAACATAAAAAAAGCTTAAAGAAGCAAGGATTTTAAGATTTAGACAATTTCACAACTTTTGTGAAAATCTATTCTCTTAAAGCTAGAAAACTATTTTTCTATTTTCATTGTGTCAAGAACTATTCAAGAACACTCAAAAAACCATGAAAATGCAAAGAGAGCTTAGAGAAACCAAAGCTTACACCAAACCCCCTTAGGAAAGTTTAGGGTTGGCACCTAAGGTTTTTACTAATGCTTATAATTAGCCAAAAAGCCTTAATGATGTATTTAAATACACCTTGGGCTAAGTTAAGCCTGACTATTAGGTATACTGAGCCCAATGTTAACATACCCAAAAGGTGGCCCCATTTTGGAATGTTTCTTGGAGCCTAATTAAAACTATTTTACTTAGCTTGTCCAAGATTGGGCCTTAATATTAACTTATTAATATTTAAGTCTAATAGCAAACCAAAGATAGCTATTCCATGCGCCAAGCCCATTAGCAGGCCCATCTTGAAGTAGTTCATTATTAAACTCCCTTAACTTGATAATTAGGGCTTGTAGCCCAACCCATTAATTTGCACGTTAGATAATTTAATTCATAATTAAATTTTCTAACCCAAGTAAAATACTTTTACTGCATGTAAATAATATTAAATAATTAATTAAATAATTATCAAATAATTATTTAATTTTCCAAATAAAATTATTTGGCTTTATTTAATAATATCCCAAAAACCATGTCTCCAAATAAACATTATCTTGATAAGACATTCTAATCTTTACTCTCATATTAAGGCATCTCTAATTAGATTTCATAAATCTAATTTATGTCTTAAATTTATTCTTAATTGAACCTATCCAATCAAGTCTTCTTTATTATACCTTTTATTTAATTGATTCATACCTAATTAAATCTTGATTTTAATCTAATAGATCCCCTTATTATGTGTGACCCATTGGGTTTCTATGATAACAGCAATACATATAATTATCCAATTAAGTGTATTTATATTTACAAACCAAGATTGGCCTCTAGCAAGGCATCATGGCCACTCATTATGTGGGAAGAGTCAATATGACCTCTTCAAGAAACCTTTCAGTAACCTATTTATAAGTGTACTTTGATTATTTCGCCAGATATCCTGGAAAGATCATGACCACGGTGCAGTGTCTACTTATGTATCAAACCATATTAGTTCCTGCAACTTTCGATTAACCTTATAAATTTAAAAAAATAATTTCTGCTAAATTCATCATATGTCAGCCAACGACTTTATCAAGTTAACCAAAGCCAAAAACATATAAGATATGTGTCCAATGTTATTCAGAGTGGTGAATCCTATCTAGATCACTCATTCACCCACCATATGATTCATGTCATACCCAACGTACCTTACCTTAATCATCTATCCATTATAGGCCTATTTTAGATAAATCAAAGTATGACACTTCTCATATGAGATGACTTGGTATCACAAGTCTAAGGACTTATATACACATAGTCCATAGCCACTTAAGTAACTTATATCAAGTAGAGTTATCATAGAGGCAATGTTTAGTGAACTTGTTTCCATAAAACAAGCACTAATAGCTATCCCTAAGTTTCTTTATACTCAAACGTCTATGAGATTAAGGAGTTTCATGCATCAAATGCATGAAGGCTTAGCATATGCTAGTCTTTGTGCATTGTCGATATCTTATCTTGACAATATGATGATTAGGAAAGTTTTTTATAAACACGACTTTGATGCATAAGGATCTCATGTTGTAACTTATTACTAACTTTGCAAGGCCATTGTGTTTCATAGGCTTTATCCAATTAGTGTTTGCATGATTATCAATCATGCCATAAAATGAAAGGAAACCTTAAGTCACGAACTTAAGTTTTTTTCCAATCCGATTGGCTCAAGGGCATATACTAAAATTAGGCATGACTAAATAAGGTTAAAAAATGCCCAGCCACCTAGAGAAAGTCAATCCCTACTAGGGTAACCGTTAGGTTCTCAATCTCAGATATTTTAGACTATCAAAAAAGGGCCCAAGCGAAATTAAATGTCTACAAGATGAATAAGAAAGAAATTTACCTACCTAAATAGTTCTTTCATGGTTTATTGAGTTGGCTCAAGGTTATGGAAGGATGAAAAGGGTGCCTAGCTTACTAAGAAGATTTAAATGTTGAACTTATTAGTTTGTGGTTTGAAGATGATAATCTTGATGACATAATGAGGACATCATTAAAGTTGTAAAACATTAGTTAATAATTAAAATTGCAAATTATTAACTATAAAATGTTTTGGTTCATAATGGATATAAACACCATGACAAATAGACTATCATCACGTAGCATGTGTGATGCTATTAAGTTTCAATGGGCCATACTCCATAGAATAGGCTCACCTTTAATAGCATATCCAAGAATAGCCCACTGAGATAGGGACAGTCTATCAACTTTATATTGGTAACCCTAATTAAGCCACATTGTAATGATGGCTAGCATGATGTCTGAACTTTGAAATGAGCAAATAGCTATTTAAGCTCATGAAATCATCTTAAGCCTTAAAGAATTGATATATAAAGATAATCATAATGAGAGTTTTGACATTCCTGAGGAACTGTTCCTAGGCACGATGTTAAAAGGTAGCCTAACTAGGCCTCATAAGATAGGATATAATTCAAGACTTGAATAGTTAAGATGGATCATGATCCATGCATTCTGCACATATTTTCTTTTGAAGAAAGACAATGGAGATAACAAGGTATATGCCAACATAGTAAATAGGTAGATCAATAGAGTAAAAATTGTAAGGAAAATTTTGATTTGATCAAAACTTGGAAACTTATAGAAGTTTCAATATTAGATATACATAGAGATTAATTCACTTTTCCTGGTGCTTAAATATATATCACATATTGTAAGGCCCAAATAAAATGTTTAGTGAAAATGGTCTATAAATACTGGCAACCTTATTGATATTGATTAAAGCTTACCTTTTTTTTTAACATTTCTAAAACATAATTTTGATTTATTCATAAACATAAGATGTTTATTTTGGTGTTTACATGCCATTGAGGATGATTACTGGTGTTCAATGCCAAGCTTAGATTTAGTCCTCACTAAATAAATCATTAATCATAGAATTTCTTCTATGTTGTGGTCACATTATTCTCGAACATACAACTTGCAATAATATTAAAACTACTAAATAGCCTATAAAACATAGGATTCCAAAAATAGTTTTTGAATCCAAATTCTCTTTAAATCTAAACATGAAAGATTTAGTATGAGGCATTTATAATTCTTTAAAAGTTAAAGATCATAATTTAACTTAGCCAAGATGTTAAAAATGCAATAGTTTAGAAGGTGTTCTAAACTAAAGAGAATTGCATGTTTATACCCTAAAGATCATAAACAAAATCTTTTTCTAAGCTCACAAAAAGAGTTACACTAGGATCATTAGCTTATAAGCTAATAAAAAGATTGCTAATAGTTGTTAAAGTAACAACTGAGCTACATGATTGGAATTTGGGTCTTATTATGATTCAAATAGTTAAGGACTTTGATAATGAGATTATCATGAATGTAATCAAAACATATTCTCATAACAATGCTAAAGCTTTGCCCAAGTTGAGGCAAAATTGCTAATCAAAAGATTTAGCATTGGATATGTTAGTACTAGCTTAATGCAAGTGAGAAATGTTAGTATATGCCCTAGATCTAATTGGATTTGATAAGGCATATAATAGTTTGTAATGCAAACCAATTGCTTTAATTAGTGATTCAAGGTTTTCCTTCATGTTAATGGCATGATGACACTCATGCGAACACTAATTGGATGAAGCCTATGAAACATAGTGGCCATGTAAAGTTAGTAATGAGTTATGATGATGAAATCCTTTTGCATCAAAGTCGTCCTCCTAAAAACATTTTTAGTCATCGTATTGTCAAGATATGGCATTAACAATGCATAAAGACTAGCATATGCTAAGCCTTTATGCATTTGATGTATGCAACTCTTTAATCTTATAGAAGTTAAAGCATAAAGATACTAAGGGATAGCATATGGGTGCTTGTTTTATGGAAACAAGTTCACTGAACATGGCCTGTGTATGAACTCCATTTGGTATAAGTCACTAAAGTGTCTATGAAATATGTTCTCATATGCCAGTCATGTATATAAGTCCTCAGGCTTATGATACCAAGTTATCTTTTATGGGAAGTGTCATGCTTTGATTCCATCATGAACTGGTCCACGATAGATAATGCTTATGGTAGAGTGATTTTGGGTATGGCACGAACAATACAAAGATAGATAAATGATCCAAAGATGATTTACCTCTCTAATTGACATTAGAGATATACCTCATTTGTTCTTGGCTTTGGTTAACTTGATAAATTCATTGGCCAATGCATGATGAATATGGGAGAAACCGGTTCTCTAAATTCATGAGGTTAACCAAAATTCTTAAAAACTAAAATTTTGAAAAATTAAACATGGCCAAATAATTGTGTTTTATTTAATTAATTATTTAATATTATTTGCATGAAGTAAAAATTGTTTTACTTAGGTTAGAAAATTTAATTATGATTAAATTATCTAACTTGCAAATTTAGGGGTGGGGCTAAAAGCCTGAATATCAAGTCAAGAGAGTTTATTTGTGAACTACTCCAAGTTGGCTTACTAATAGGCTTAGCGCATGGAATAGCTATATTTGGTATGCTATTGGGCTAAAATATTAATAAGCTAATACTAAAGCCCAATCTTGGACAAGCTCATTAAAATTATTTTAATTAGGCTCTAGGAAACGCTCTAAAGTGGGGCCACCTTTTGGGCATGTTAGTAATAGGCTCGATGGACCCATTAATCAAGCCTAACCTAGCCAAGGTGTATTTAAATACGTTATCAAGGCTTTTTGGCTAGTAAAAAGCATATGAAAAACCTTAGGCGCCAATCTTTAGACTTTTATAAGGGGGTTTGGTGTAACCCTTTGCTTTCTTAAGCTTTCTTTATGTAGCCATGGTTTTTTTGAGTGATCTTGAATTGTTCTAGACATAACGGAGGTATAAAAATAGTTTTATAGCATTCACAGATTAGTTTTTCACAAAAGTTGTGAAATTGGCCAAATCCTTAAATCCCTACTTCCTTAAGCCTAAATTGTCGATTTGTATTACAAGTGGTCAGAAAATGCTTTTTATCAAAATGAAAGATAAAAAATCAATTTTCTATCTTAGTGGATCAAGATTTGTGATTTTTGGATTTGTTTATTAGCATGTGCGAAAAAACAACTACTTCTTTATAAAGCTATTTTCCTTCTTTCTTGCACAATATGTAAGGGAATTGTTCTGGATCACACTGGATCTATACCTGTTGGCTATATATCTTTTGGTTGAGGCTTGAGAAGCCTTCTGGCTAGCACCAATGAATCACCAGATCTCATGATGGCTGTAATAAGCATCTATGTGGATCACCATTAGAGGTAGAACACTTGGACTACTTTTGGCCTCAGAAAAAATCGTAATCAACCCATGGTATGTTTGTGTAGGGATCGGCATATTTAGAGTATGATCTCTAAATAGATATGATTTCTATTAGACTATGTTTTAAATTACAGTCTGATCACATGTATTTCTCTTCCTAAGACCTTAAGGAAATTTGAGTGTTTCTTTGTTTATTTTCACTGAGTATGTTTAATTTTGATTAAATTTTTATGCCTATATCGATGTGCATGAGCATGGGATTTCCTTTTCAGTAATTGGGAAAGAGCCTACATGGTTTAGAAAGCATTTTCAAGAAGAGCTTTGATTTTGATAGAGATAGATGGGGATACCTTACCAAAACTTGTCAACTCTAATAATGTAAAGAAGTATTATGCCTAGCAGATTACATCACAAATAAAAAATAAATATGCTTTGGATGAAAACTCCAAAGGGCATTTGAAGGCACAGAAAGGAAAGATGCTTCAGATGAAAACTTGAAAGGTTGTTCAAAGGCAAAAAAAAGAAAAAAAAAGAAAAAAATAGATGAAAACATATAAAATATGGAAGACATAAGTAAAAAAACTGAAAGAGCAGCTTTAGCACTATGGTCGATAAATAAAGCATAACTTGTCGAAAAGTTAAGATTAGAAAAAGAGGTAGGATGCATTTAGAAATGTCTTTAATAGATTGGTCTATAACAAAGCAATTTTTCCATTCAACAAAGACCTCCAAAAAACCAAATTAAGAGTCCATATATCCGACATCAAGAAAATCAATGATACCAAGTTTTTTTATACCTTTTTATTTTTTGTAAGATAAACCAGTGTTGTATTTCACTCTCTTATTGGAATGCAAATGTTTATCTTTAATCAATACTTTTCATTAAATTCTTTTTAAGCCATTTGTAGACACCTAGGTTTGCTGGGCCTTTTTTTCAATAGTCCCAGTTATTCGAGACCAGGAACATAACTATCGCCCTGATAGGGGTCAAACTTTCCCAGGTGGTTTACACATTTTTGTAACTTATTCTATCACACATAAATGGCCGTATTGGCATGTCATAGAAAAAAGGACCATTTGAAAACCAATCTCGAATAAAAAATAAATATTAAAGAGAAAAATTAGTTTTTAAATACTCTCTAGTCAAATGTTGAAATCATTTCTACAAATAATGTCAAGGTCAAATTTCCCATTTTTAGGCTTTTTTTTTATTTTTTCATAAAACTTGGAAAGTTGACCGTCTTATATTTTTACCAATATCTATGTAGTATTTAGCCGATATGCATTCCAAAAATTCAAAAATATTCATGAAAAATTATATATTGGAAATTTATATCATAAGGTAACAAGTTGTCAATTTTACCAATTATTTTTAAATTTTTTATAGTAATGCGAGTATTTTGCTTACGAATTTTTTTTAGTAAAGACCTGTTCCAAACTTTAGATTTTCATCTTTACCTTTTTTAAATTAATATTTTTGATAATATGTTATATTTAATTTATTTTATAAGTTTTAATATATTCTTTAAAATTTTTCTCGATTCCAAAATACAAACCTCCCTTTATTTGTAAAATTTTCAATGGAATTTTTTCAAGTTTTAGACTTCAAAATTCTCTAAATATTCCTATTAACTTCCCATAAAATTAGTTTTGAAAAATCCTAATCCACTTTGTATATTTTTTTCGTTTCCAAAATACAGAGTTTTTTACTCTATAATTTTTTGGTTGAATTTTTTTCAACTTTATAATTTTTAAAATTCTTAAAATAATTTTATTAAATTCATAATAAATCATTTTTTGAAAATTCAATATATTTTATAAGCTTTGAATTTTTTTATATGTATTAATTTTCTTTCGTAAGGATTTTTCTCATATTATTTATGAGTTTTGGATTTCTAATCAAGATTTTTTTTCATTATTTCGTTTTCAAAATTTTGTTTATGATTATTAACTTTAATTCTTTTTGTTCATTATTATTATTTTTATTTTATTATGGATTTTTTTGCTAGTTTCATGGAAACTAGTCTAATTGATTTCTAACTTTTCCCTTAGCCAAATTAGTAGTTTCTAATTACCCGTTAGATGATATTATCTAGATAATCATGACAAAATATTGTGAATGACTAACAATTGCCTGTCAATTTAATACATCTCATCTTTTAATGCACATAATAAAAAAATTAACTAAATTTCGGCCAAGAGGATGAAAAAAATCCTCTTGGCCGATAGGGGAAGGATTTTTCATTTAGGAAGATTTTGGCTTTTGCTAAGAATAAACGCTAGAAAACACTAAAAATTTCTTTATTTCTCAATATTTATATAGCTTTTAAAATAGATTTTCTTCTAAAACCTTTGATTTTGTTCATGTCATTTATTTTTCTTCCTTGTAATAAGCCTATCCATGACTTGAGCTCATGGATTTGGTTCCATGCTAATGGCCAAGTTTTAAGGCTATGATCATTTCTTCTTGTTTTAGTTGTTATGTTTGATTTTTATTTACAATAGTTTGATTTTCTTCATAATGCTACATGTTTGTGATGGAAATAATGTTTTGATATTATGTATATGATGTTATGGTCTTTTTTTGCTACTTTCATGGTGATTTTGATGGCATGTGTTAATATATTCTTTATGATAACTTTTTTTTTTTTTTGCATATTTAGGCTTGATGACGCAAGTTTGTTTTGATATTCATGACTAGTGTTAAAAAAATAAAAATAAAATAAAAAGAAATAATGTTTTTCTTGTCTTTTTCATGATGGCCGAACATGATGATGTTGCTTATTTAAGTTTTCATGCATGATTTAACTGGGCTTTGGACTATATTGTCTTGTTTAAAAATTGTAGAGAGTTTAAATTTTCTAAAATTTTTAAGGCCATGAATGGGTATATCCATGTTGATTGAATCCTTTAAGTGTGATTGGTTAATGTTTTTTCAAAATTTTAGATGTTATTTTCTAATTTTATGATGTTTAGGTACTAAATTAAAAATTGAAAATTTATTCTGAGACCATTCTTGTTCGGCCAAGTCTTGCTTGTGAAATTTGGATGTGATTTTTTTGTTGATTCAATATATTTGATGTTTAGTATAATGTTTTAATTATGTAGGGAACAATTTACAAATGCAGGAAAGTTTAGGGACCACAAGGAAAGCTTAGCATTTTGGGGTTAAAATGATTATTTCACGTTAAATTTCTCTTCATTTTAATAATTTTGAAATATTTCCAGCATTCTATTGGTCCTACGGCGGGGTGCAAAAAATATTAAAATCTTTCATATTCTTTCAATTTTTCGTTAGGGTACGAAATGTAATTTTGAAAAACTTAGAGACTTAATTGCATTTTAGGTCACCTTTGTTATCTAAACTACCTATTGAGGGTAAAAATCATCATTTCTTACATTTTTCATGTCTTTTAGGGTACCGAGATAATTTCACATCAAAGATAAACACTAAGGATATTTTGGTAATTTTCCTTTAAACCAAGTCCTAGGTAGTTACCGAGATACGTCTATGCCAAAGGTGTGCATTTAGGAGAGGTTCACCCTTTTATGATCTTTTTTTGTATCCTTTAGGTTTATCGAGATACTTTCATGTTGAAGGTATATTCTAGAGGCATTTTGGTAATTTCCCTAAAATCAAGTTTGATGTAGTCACCAGGATGCCTTTATGCCAAAGGTGTGTATTCAGGATAGGTCCACCCTTCTATGATCATTTTTTAGTCCATTAGGATTACTAGGATACTTTCATGTCAAAGGTATACCCCAAGCATTAGAACCAAGCCCTATGTGATTACTAAGATATTTTCATGTCAAAGGTACACATTAGGGATAGATTCATCATTTTAAACTATTGTTTGGTCTGAGGATACTCTATTAATATTTTTAATAAAATAATTTTTTAAAAAAAATTAAGGTAATGTCTCCAAATTAGAATAACACATTAAATTTCTCTCAGAATATGAGAGACGTTCTACGAATTATTTTAAGAATAAGATATCTTTTTCAAAGTGAAAATTGAGATTTTTATAAATTTTCAAAAAATAAAACCTTTTGCATTCCTTCGACCCTCTAAAAAGGTGCAAAAGATATTTTGATTGTTTAAAACTTCTGATATTTCTTTGGTTTTTCGGTGGGTACAAAAGGGAATGATAAAAAACTTTGGTGTTCCATTGCTCCTCTGATAGGTTGCATAAGAGATTTGATCTTTAAAATTTTCAAAAACCTAATTTGTTCAATACAGAATAATAAATTGGTTTCATAAAATATTATTTTGGAAATTACAATTAAATGCCATATGTTGAACGAATAAAAGTTAAAATTCAAATTAACATGTAATTAATAAGGTACCGATATATGATCTCTAGTTTGCTTAGGGACCTCAGAATTAGTATTTTAGGGTTTCGTAATCCTTGAAATATAAACTCCGATAAGTGACAAATCTCACCTAGCCCAAACAGATTGATGGTGACTTTAAGTAAATAGTCATTTCGTAATGAGTATTTATGTTTAAGTTGAGTCAACGATTCATCTTGACCACCCATTCCCCAAAAATAAGAAAATATTAATAATGAAATGGCCTATAGAAATAAGAGAATATAAAATAGTGATATATAAATAAATGTAGGAATGAAGGCCATTTAAGTCAAAGCTTGGTCAAGATTTGTATCCAGGCCACGTTTCTACAGTTTGGCAACTCCGCTATGGACATGTTGTTAGAGAATCGGGCCTAAACTTAATTGCATGTTATCTAAATTTTAGTTTATTTGGTTTCAATTTGAATTTGAGTTTAAATTCTCTTTTTTAAGAAAAAATTTCTTTTCATTATATTAATATTTATTTTGCATTGATCATTTTATGTTTTCTTTTTGTCTTTTGGGGATTAGGATAGTGACTTTTATTTTTAATGTTGTATCATAAAAAGGTATATTTCTCCCTTCACATAAACTATGCACATGTGCAGTAGTTTCTCCTCCATCAGACATGGAAAGGGGCATAAGTACCCAATATTTTAGGAGGGGGAGAAGTAGCTCTACCTTTCAAGGTGTTAGCCTCTCTCCAGGCCAACAAAAAGCCTATTGGGTGTGGATTCTTACGCTTAGCAAAGGTGTTAGCCTCATTACGGGCATAGAAGATGCGCCCACTCGAATTAAACCTATTCTGACATAAATCCATGATGGATAAGGATAAGTTATCTCGTTAATCATTTTCAGGCTTAAGGAATTTTAAGAACCTAATTAAAGGTCTGACTTAATCCTCGTATATCGATGCATACTAACCTTCCAGTCAAAACCTTGCTCGATTTTAGGTGTCAAAAAAATTAATGACACATGAAGGGATTAAGCTATCTCTTTCTTTTTATTTTCATAATTTTATTTATTTAGATAATTTTAATATTTTATTTGAATAAATTGTGATTTTTAGTGCTTTGAAATTTATTTTATTTGGTTAATTTTGATACTTTATTTGGATAATTTGTGATTTTCATTATTTCAAAATTTTATTTGAATTTAGTATCTCTTAAGGATACTAACTCATTTATAGTTTCCTTTTTGGTGCATTCTTCCTTCCTCATAAGCATACAAGAATGCTTGCTTTAAAAAGGAATTTCGATTGAGATCAATTTTAACCTAACTTTATAACTGAACTAGTACATGCAAGGATTATTTCCAAGGAATTTGAAGAAGTTTGCTTTAAGTTAGAATTCAAAAAAGAAAAGACAGGAACTATATACCAAGGGGTTTTGTGTCAAAACTATCAAAGATCACACATTTAGACCTCCGCTAGAATAATTTGAAAGGGGTAGCTAAAACATTCGATTCATAGCAAAATGCAAAGTAAACTCGATTTGTAGAAAAATATGGATAGATTGCCTTTTTGCTCAAAATACACATGGATGAATAGTTAGTCATAGCTGTGATCGAGTTTTGGGATCCATTATTTTGATGTTTCTTGTTCAATCAACATGACATGACTTCGACTGTAGAAAAGATTTTGGCCCTCCGAGGGCTTGGGCCTTTGGAGATAAGACCTATCTATTGCAAAATGTGTAATCTGATCAGCTTTCGCTAAAAATTAAGTCAAATTTTGGATATGGTTTCAAAGTCGACCAACATCATATAGAATAAAAAATGAACACTAATGTCATTTCATGGCGATGTCTACAAAAATTATCCAAATGTGATCTGACACTAAGCAAGCTCTTATTATATATCGGATGGTTTTCTTCTTGAGAGTGTTAGGGCATGTCAAGGTAGCATTAGTGGGTTTATTGTACCACTTGAACAAGAACACGCACCTAACTCCAACAATTCTAGTTGAGATGATTCAAGCATTTAATGCACGCCGAAAGGACACTCAAGGGAGATTCTTAGGAAGTGTTCTTTTATTGTATACCTAGGCCCAAAGTCATTTTTAGCGCAAAAGAGCAAAAAAAGCCAAACCCTGCTTCTCGATTCTGTCTCTCTTTAAGAATCTATCAAAAAAATGGCCCCAATCCGAAACCAAGAAACAATGGGTTGAAATGCTCAAGAACTTGGTTTCTATTGATATAACCTGAAGTGCACCTTGGTTTTCACCAAAATGCTTTGTATATCAGTCTAGTGATCTGCTTTATGTGCTTTTACTAGGCAATAAGACACCATGAGATATACACTATTATTGGTTCGGAGATAATATTAGTCATAGTATTTAATCCCCATGGCTTCAAATTTAGCTAGTGTGGACCTAAAATATCAGGGTAAAAATTATAGAAAATTACTTTAGATAGTCACTTCACACTAGAGCGGAGGCATGAGTCGGGTTTACATGCAAATTTGGATTAGACCACTCTAGGGTATAATGCTTAGGGGAGAGTCTGAGGCATAGCATAATCATTCCCAACTCAGATAGGATCATTCCTCGAGTATCTTTCCAACCAAAGCCTATTATGCCATCTGAGATTGATTTGATTAAAGAGGAAACTGCTAGGAAATAAAAGAGAATGAGTGATGACAATCATCAACTCTAAGAGATAGTGGCATATTTATGAATAAAGATGGAAGCGAAAGGAAAAGAAGTTGAAAGAATGGAAGAAAAGTACAATCTAAAAAAGAATGACTGGATTGAACAAAACAAAAAGATGAAACTTGTCAGGATATTTGGGAGTTCCAATAGCACTGCTGGGGAATGAGGAAGAAAATGCATAAGCTTGTGAAGAATTGAAAGTATGGAAGGCTAAAGCTTTGGAAGGAGAAGCCAAGCAAGCTATGTTTGAAAAAGAAAGAAAAGAGCATATTGATACACATCTCCAGTTCAAGAGGTCTATTGAAAAGAATGAATGACTCCAAACTGCCCTGGATCGAGATATAAAAGGGTATCTCAACTGCTTGAAGAGAGACAAGGCCTCACGATAACTATTACAGAGATGGGACTAGAACTACAATGCAAAGTAGATAACATTTGCGCCTTGGTACAAGCCTACCACAATCTAGATGCATATTAGGCTGATAGACTATAGTGGGTCAAAGATGTTGGTAGAAGATGGGTAACTAATTCTTTTAGCTGACAGATGTATAAAGATCAAATCTACACAGCTGTCATCCAAGTAAGGAACATGTTGGAGAGAATTAGAATCTTACAGATGCAGACCCTTAAGAGAAAATGGGCATATTATACTTCAGTTTTAGATAAGGCTCAGAAACACTATGATCAAGTAAGGACTTTCCTTGGATGTAATTCCTAAATGATCAACAATGTGAATATGTAGTTTGTCACAAATTTAATGGAAATTTTTTAAGTTTGGAATCTTTTACTAAAGCAAGCATCCCTGTAAATGCATTCATATATTCATACCATGCATATGCATAACTATAGGTATACACATATATGTACGTATATACATGATTATTAATTTCATTACTTTATAAGTAAAAATTAATTAACTCAAAGAAATTTGGAATTTTATAGAGATCAACTCAACCACTATCCACTTATTGATACTATACAAGATTCAGAACAAGAAGAATGGCTAAGGATCGCTTAGAAAGATTGGAAAGGTTAGAAAAAAGTCATCGACCTAAAAGGTCATGTTAAAATCGCAAAAAGAATTGCAAGCTCAGATCATAAGGATAATGGAGCTACTGATGGTGTCAGTCGCCCTCTTATTATTCATAGCAACCAGCTAAAGGCCAAACCTCTGAAGGCCGAAATAACTCGTAGGCTCATTATCAAAGCAGCAACACCATTTTTGTATTAGAATAACAAACAAGTACCATGGAAATATGATGGTGGCGTAACAACTAAAGGCTATTATGAGCTAATTGGCTATTGTTGAGATTACTAGGGTAAGCCATATGATGAGAAATGGTCACATCTATAGTCCAAAAACCAGTAAAACCAATGCCAAAACAAAATCAAAGGAACAAAAATTTGGAAAAGCAACAGTTACTGAAGATATCCTAATGGAAATACGGGAACCAGTAAAGGAAAAAAAAGGCGATCGAATTCTTTAAGTTTATTCTCTCGCCCTATTGCTTAGCTTAGAAACATATTGGAATACTTTGTTGAAAGTGCTTAACCAAGCTTACATTTCTCAAGACATCTCCATAAATAAATTGGATCATCTAATAAATAATATTGTTGCTAACAATTTAAATTCATCCAATGAGGATGAAATCCCACCAGTGGGCAACACTTTAATGAAAGTTCTCCATATCATAACTCACTGTAAGGGACCATATTGCCCAAAGTCCTCATTGACAATGGATCAACTTTGAACGTAATGCTACTAATGCTACTAATCACATTGTCTCACTTGCTAGTCGATGCTAGCCGGATCCAGCATAGCCATGTAGTCATTAAGGCATTTGATGGGAAAAAGAGAGGAACCAAAAGGACTATTTTGATCACTTTAAATATTAGCTCGTGCCTATTTAAGATTGAGTTTCATGTAATGGACATGACCCAGCATACAACTATTTACTGGGATGACCATGGATTCATTCTACCAGGGCTGTCCATCATCTCTACATTAAAAGGTTAAATTCATAGTCGATGAAAAGCTGGTTAGCCTATCCGAGAAGGAAGACATCATAGCCATGACTTTTACCGAAGCCCTTTCTTGTGAAGCAAATGCTAAAACTGAAAAGTTTTCATTCAAATCCTTGAAATTGTTAATGCCACCTTTGTTGCAGAAGAGTCTATAATCCCAAAATCCAGACGATCAAAGAGAACTTATATGGGTCTCAAGCTTACAGTAAGGAAAGAAGCCCGAGCTAGAAAAGGCCTTGGGAAATATTTACAAAGGATTAGTCGATCCATCAATGTCATTTGCAAGAAAGACAAGCATGATTTGGGCTTTAAGCCAGAGTGGAGGGGAAGAAGCTAGCCCAATCCATCGTCAACAATTAAGCTAGAAATTAGCCCTCTAT
>JBBYHK010035961.1:0-16196 GCA_038382065.1 Adansonia grandidieri | reverse complement strand
TGTCCTCTAGATACGTACTAAAGAATTGGACTTCTACTGAAAGAACCATAGTGTTAGGTTGATTTCATAGTAACTCCATAAACTCATTTTGGCATATAAGAATCTTTCTGTAAAAACTTAAAATGTAAAATTATCATTTGCAGAAATGAAATACATATGACCTTTTTGTCTATGTTCAATTTCTTTTATACCAATATTTCTTTTCCTTTTTACATACATATAGACAGATCATGTTATATATTTGTTTGTCCATTTCTTTCCTTTCTTTTTTTTTTACCTTTACCAATTTCTGACTTAAGGAAAAGTGGATGATCCTAATGATATGATTAAGTGTTGCTTGCTTAAACAAGGTCGATTTTAAAGAAGATGTTAATGATCATACTTTACCACCCGATTTGTTAAAAATAATTAAGTGAAAGGATAAATGAATAATGCCTCATGAAGAATCCACGAAGGTGATTAATTTACGAAATGATGAGGATGATAAAAAAGAGGTCAAAATAAGCAATGCTCTAATGCTCATTATTAGGAAAGAATTAATAACTTTGCTTCGGGAGTTTCAAGATGTTTTCCATGGCCTTACCAAGACATGTTAGGATTAAATACAAAAATCATGGTCCATAAATTACCTTTAAAACCAAAATGCAAACCAATTTAACAAAAGTTAAGAAGAATGAAACAGGAAATGCTTCTGAAAATAAAAGAAGAGATAAAGAAACAATTCGAGGCCAAATTTTTTGATGGTAAAATACCCACAATGGGTTGCAAATATTGTTTTGATTCCCAAAAAAGATGGCAGAGTTAGAATATGTGTAGACTACTGGGACCTAAATCGAGTAAGTCTAAAGTATAATTTCCTTCTTCCCCATATAGATGCTATGGTTGATAATACTATGAAAAATTATCTGTTTTCTTTCGTGGATAGATTTTTAAGGTATAACCAAATAAAAGTGCTATCAGAAGACATGAAAAAGACCATATTTTTCAAAATATAAGGAACTTTTTGTTATAAGGTGATGCCATTTGGACTAAAGAATGTCGAGGCAACTTATCAAAGGGCAACAGCCACTCCATTCCATGATATGTTATACAAAGAGATAGAGGTGGATGATATGATTACCAAGCCACCTTAGGAGGAAAGACACATTATAGATTTACAAGTTGTTCAAAAGACTAAAAAAGTATTAGTTGACATCTGGCAAAATACATTTTGGTGCAAGGTTAGGGAAATCATTATGCTTCATTGTGAGTAAAAAAGTGATTAAAGTTAATCTAGATAAGATTAAAGCCATATAGTAATTGCCATCCCCACATACGCAAAAAAAGGTGCAAAGTTTCTGAGGGATGTTGAATTATATTGCCAGATTCATAGCCCAATAAGTATGATCTGATATTTTACTTTAGCAACAAAAACCCTAGTGAATGGAATGATGAATCTGGGAAACATTTAATAATGTTAAGTAGTAACCCACCACTATTGGTACCACCTATACTAGGACAGCCTTTAATTCTATACTTGTTAGTGTTTAAAAGGTCTATGGGTTGTGTGATGGGACAATAGGATAAGACAAGAAAAAAGAAGCAAGTGATTTATTACCTCAGTAAAAAGTTCATTGACTATAAGGTAGATTATTCTCAAATACAAAAGATATGTTGTGCCTTAGTTTCGACTGCAAAAAGGCTCTGACAATAGATATTGTATCATGCCACTTAGTTGATTACCAAAATGGACCTGATCAAGTATCTATTTGAAGCATCAGTTTTATTAGGCAGGATAACTAGATGGCAAATCTTGCTATTGGAATATGATATGGTTTATGTGAGTCAGAAGGTAATCAAAGGAAGCATTATTGCTGAATTCCTAATAAGCCAAGCCCTCAGTGATTCTCAGCTCTGATGAGGATTTAATCAATATTTTAGCAAAAAGCAACGAAAGTCATCAGAGGAATCAACATGAAAGTTGTATTTTGATAGAGTGTCAAATGCTTTAGGCCATAGAATCGGGGTGATCATGATATCTCTCGAAGAGAACTATTACCCTATCACCACTCGATTAGACTTTGACTGTATGAATAACATAGCAAAATATGAAGCATGTGTTATGGGACTCTAAGCAACTATAGAAAGAAAAGCTTAATTATTGAAAATATATGGAGACTTGGCTCTGGTGATTTATCAATTGCATGAAGAATGGGAACTCAGGATCCAAGGATGCAATAATATAAAAGGCTAATTCTAGAATTACTCAAAGAATTTGAAGAAGTGGAATTCATTCATTTATCTTAAGATGATAATCAAAAGGAGAATGCTTTAGCCACCCTGGCGTAAATGTTCAAAGTAAACGAAAGGCAAAAGGTAACACCAATTTAGATAAGCCTATACGAGTCCCTTGCGTACTATTGCAATGTTGAAATGAAAGCAAATGGCCTCCCATGGTATCATGACATTAAAAGATATCTTAAAGATCAAGTATACCAGGACAATGCCTCCAAAACTAATAAAAGAACTTTAAAGAGGTTGGTAATGAATTTTGTCCAGGATGGAGAAATTCTTTACAAAAAGTGTTATGACCAAATACTACTAAGATGTGTTAATGCTCTCAAAGCACAGAAGATATTAAAAAAAGTGCATAAGGGAATTTGCAGAATCCATGCAAATGGACATGGAATAATGAGACAAATTATGAGATTCAGCTACTTTTGGATGACCATGGAGGGTGATTCTATCAATATGCTTGAAAGTGTCATATATGCCACGTTCTGTGTCAACAAGATCCATGCACCACTTTCGCTGTTAGATGTCATACTTGTGCCATGGCCTTTCTCCATATAGGCATGGATTTTATTGGACCAATTACCCTTGTAGCTTCAAACCGTGGTCGCTTCATCTTGGTAGCTATAGATTACTCAACCAAATAGGTCGAAGTAGCCTTTCATGTAAATGTAACAAGGTTAACGGTGATAAAATTCTTGATGACCAACATCATTTGTTGATTTAAGATCCTCAAGAGAATTATAATGGATAACACCTCTCATTTAAATAATAAATTGATGACAAAAGTGTTTACCCAGCTCAAAATTTTCCATCACAATTCGATAACATACCATCCAAAGATGAATAAAGCCGTGGAGGTAGCTAATAAAAATATTAAAACAATCTCACGGAAGATGGTAGAGATCTGCAAGGATTAGCATGAAAAGCACTCGTTTGCTCTCTTAACATATAAAACTATGATCCAAACTTCAACTATAGTGATGCCTTATTTGTTAGTTTGTGACACAGAGGCTATTTTATTAAAGTTAAAATCCTTTTACTCTAGGTTTGAATGGAAACAATTTGGAAGAAGCCAAATGGGTCCAAAATCATTATGAGTAGTTGAATTTCATTAAAGAAAAAGGGTTAAAAGCTATTCAACATGAGCAAACATACTAGAAAGGCATAATGAGAATAATGATAAGAAAATTCATCCCAAAAAACTCAATAAGAGAGTATTGGTCAGTCAAAAATTTTGCTCGGACAAAAAGATCCTCCAGACAAATGGCACCTAATTGGAAAGGGCCTATATAGTCCAAAAGGGATTTCCAAGAGAAGCGTTGATATCAGCAGAGATAGATAGAGGCACTTTATGGAACCGCATCAATTCAAATAATATAAAGAAGTATTATGCCTAAAAACAAAAAAAAAAGGATAAAAACTCAAAAAAGGTGTTCGTTCCACAAAAAATCAGATGAAAACCTAAAAAGGGCATCCAATTTAGGGTAGTATAAAGGGAGGCTTTGAGCTGAAAACCCAAAACAACGGCTCAAGCATTTGAAAAGGATGGCCATAGCATAATATAATGAAAGATTAAGTCTAAAAAAGGCATAGTATAGTCAAAAACATTTTCAAGAAATGGATCTTCACGAAAGTAAACATTCCATTCAAGAAAAATCTTTGAAAAACTAAATAGGAGATTCTATTTATTTGAGTAATATCCAAATCTCTTTTGTACTTTACCAATATTTTTGTAAAAAACCAATATTGTATCATCTTTCATAATTGCAATACAAGTACATATTTTCACTTATACATTTGTTAAACTATCTTTTTAACCATGCTAACAATTCTGCAAAATGATAATTAACATTTCAAGGAAATGGAAATTGAGGAAAAAATGACAAATTGATTTTTTTTTTTTTTTGCATTACTTTGGAATGAGATCAAAACATTATAGTGATCTTAGCTAGTATTCCAAAGTTTTTCAGACATTCTATAAAGGATTAGGGTAGACAAATAACATTCTTAAGCAGAATCCTAATAGATTATTTCTTAAAAAGAAAGATTAAACATCTAATTCTATAATTATTGGGCTACCCTTACTGTTATCAGTTGTTTCAGCTATTGATAGAAAATTTAAAAACCACATATTCCATATCATTCTCTTCTTCTTCAGCTTATTATCAGTTTGTTTTGGCTGTTGATGGGAAATTTTTTAAACCACATATTTTTCATCATGTTTTTCTCTTTTAGCCTGTTATCAGTTTATTTCAGCTATTGATGGAAAATTTTAGAAACCACATATTCCCCATAATGTTATTCTTCTTCAGCCTATTATCGATTTATTTTGGTTGTTAATGGAAATTTTAGAAACCATATATTCCCTATCATGTTCTTTTTTTTCAACTCTTAGATGATATTAGTGCATATTCAGTTTGACTACTCAGGAACAAGTGTGTTTTGTCTACAATAACCTCTAAAGATGCCTCTAAATTCAAGATCAAGCATTGACTCCCCTTGCAAAAAGAAAAAAAGGAGATCCACAATGCTTTTTGAAGATACCTTCAATCCTCAAGCAAAAATATGAGCTCATTTCATCAAATAAAGAAGAAATATCTACCACATTTTCTGAAAAGATAAATTTAATTCCAAAATAGGTTGGATCAGACATTGATAAAGAAAAATAAATCATGAAAATTTATCATATGCATTCTTCATGCATTTGCACTCATATTTAATAATTTATAGATCCAAAGTAGATGATGATATTGGAAAAAGCCTTTTGGTATGTTAAATGTTTCAAAACTGAAAGATGGTCTTGTATTTCTTTAAGTAACTCAAATATTAGGCATTTTCACCTTAACTGAATGTAACGATTTTTGCCTTGGTCAACTTTTGAGACCTAGGTTACATCCTGGTCACCCTTATTTGACTGTATTGATTTAGCTTTGTCAACCTTTAAGACCTAGGTTACATCCCGATCACCCCCGTTTAACTGTATTGGTTTTGCCCTAGTCCACCCTTTAGACCTAGGTTACATCCTAGTCGTTCGTCATTGACCGTACTAGTTTTGCCTTGATTAACCTTTCAGACCTAGGTTATATCCTAGTTATCCTTGTTTAGTTGTATCGATTTTGCCATGGTCAACCCTTTAGACCTAGGTTACATTTTGGTCATCCTTGTTTTACTGTACTAGTTTTCCCTGGTCAACCTTTTAAACTTAGGTTTCACCATATTCTACTTTCCTACCTTAACCTAGGTTTTGCCCTTAGTTATTTATTTATTTTTAATTAATATATTTAATGTAGTTTTTTTTTTTTTTGAAAACATTATAGCCTAGATGAAATTGTGTCTATTTGGTCTTTACCATATTCCTGATTATCAGCAATAGCCAAAAAGGGAAAACAATATACGCCTAATTTCATCTATGACTTTTTCTAATAGTCCCAGTTATCCGAGACCAGAAACATCGCTATCGCCCTGAGAGAGATTGATCTTTCCCAGGCAGTTTGCATATTTTTGTAATCTATTCTCTCACACATAGATGGTCATATTGGCACGTGATAGAAAATAGTGCCATTTGAAAACTGATCCCGAATAAAAAGGACAAATGTTCAAGAGAAAAATCAGTTTTTAAATATTCTCTTACCAAATTTTGAAAATCATTTTTGCAAATAATGTCACGGTCAAACTCATTTTTAGGCATTTTTTAGATTTTTTGTGAAATTTCAAAAGTTAACATTCATATATTTTTACTGACGTTTGTGTAGTATTTATGTCGATATGCATTCCAAAAAATCAAAAATATTCAAGAAATATTATATATTGGAATTTTATACCATAAAGTGTTAAGTTATTAATTTTGCCAATTATTTTTTAATTTTTTATAGTGTCGTAAGAATTATACTTACAATTTTTTTTGTAAAGACTTTTTCCAAACTTTAAATTTTCATCTTTACCAAATTTTTAAAATTAATATCTTGGGTTATATTTTGTATATAATTTATTTTATAAGTTTTAATTTATTTTTAAAAAGTTTTCTCAGTTCTAAAATACGAGCCTTCTTTTATCTATAAAATTTTTGGTGAATTTTCACAAGTTTTGCACTTTAAAATTCTTTAAATACTCCCATTAAGTTACCATAAAATCAGTTTTGAAAAATCCTAACCCACTTTGCAGATTTTTCTCGTTTCAAAAATATGAAGTTTTTTACTCCATAATTTTTTTAGATTGTTTCGAGTTTATAATTTTTAAAATTCTTAAAATTTTTATATTAAATTCATACTAAATCAATTTTTGAAAATTTAATTTATTTTATGAGCTTTGAAATTTCTTATATGCACCAATTTTCTTCTGTCAAAATTTTTCTTGTATAATTTTATGAGTTTTGGATTTTCAGTCAGGATTTTTTCATTATTCCATTTTCAAAATTTTGTTTATGATTATTAATTTTAATTTTAATTTTAATATTAATTCTTTTTATTTATTATTATTTTAAATTTATTACAGATTAATTTCATGGAAACTATTCTAATCGATTTTAAATTTTCCCTTAGCCAATTTAGTTGGTTTTTAACTTCCCCTTAGATGATATTATCTTGATAATCATGAAAAAATATTCTGAATGACTATCAATGCTTGTCAATTTAAACATCTCATCTTTTAATGTATATAAAAAATAATTAAAAAATTAATTGAATTTTGACCAAGGGGATTTTTTTCATCCCCTTGGCGAACTTCCCCCTTATAAATAGGGGAAGCATTTTCCACTGAGGAATATTTTGGCTTTTATTAAGAAAAAACACAAGAAAATGCTAAAAATATCTTTATTTCTCGATATTTCTAAAGTTATTAGGGTAGATTTTCTTCTATAACCTTTGATTTTTGTTCATTTCATTTATTTTTCTTCCTTTTGATGAGCCTAGTGATGACTTGAGCTCATGGATTTGCTTTCATGTTAATGGCCATGTTTGAAGGCCGTGATAATTTCTTCTTGTTTTAGTTGTTATATTTGACTTTTATTTACAAGAGTTTAATGGAAATAATTTTTTTGATATTATGTATATGATGTTATGGTCTTTTTTTTTGCTACTTTCATGGTGATTTTGATGGCATGTGCTGACATATTCTTTATGATCCCTTGGTTTTTTGCATATTTAGGTTTGATGATACAAGTTTGTTTTGATATTTATGATTTGTGTTAAAAAAATAAAAGAAGAAATAGAATAAAATAAAATAAAGAAATAATGTTTTCTTGTATTTCATGATGGATGAAAATGATGATATTGCTTATTTAAGTTTTCATGCTTGATTTAATTAGGTTTGGACTATATTGTCTTGTTTAAAATTTATAGAGTTTAAAATAATTTTATAAAATTTTGAAGGCCATAAATGGGTAGATCTATGTTTGCTGAATCCTTTAAGTGTGATTGGTTAATGTTTTTTTTATATTTTAGATTTTTTTTCTAATTTTATGATGTTTCGATACTAAATTGAAAATTTGAAAATTTATTCCAAGACCATTCACGTTTGGTCGAGCCTTGCTTGTGAATTTTGGATGTGATTTTTGTGTTAATTTCAATATATTTTAATTTTATGTTTTACTTATGTAGGGACCAATTTGTAAATTTAAGAAAGTTTAGGAATCATTAGGAAAGCTTAGCATTTTAGGGTTAAAATAGTCATTTCATATTAAATTTCTCTTTCAAGACATTTCAGTAATTTTAGAATATTTTTAGCATTCCACTGGCTCTCTAGCGAAGTGTAAAAAATATTAAATCCTTTCATATTCTTTCGATTTCTTATTAAAGTATGAAATGCAATTTTAAAAAACTTAGGAATTTAATTGCATTGTAGGTCACCTTCGATATCCAAACTACCCATTAGGGTAAAAATCATCATTTCTTACCTTTGTGTCTTTTAGGGTACTAGATACTTTCACATTGAATGCACACCCAAGGGCATTTTGGTAATTTTTCAAGAACAGAGTCTTAGGTAGTCACCAAGATGCTTTTATGCCAAAACTGTGCATTTAGATTAGGTTCACCCTTCTATGATCATTTTTTATTTTTTTAGGGTTAGCGAGATATTTTCATGTCAAAGGTATATCATAAGGGCATTTTGGTTACTTCTTTAAAATCAAATCTGATTTAGTCACCTGGATACATATATGCCAAAGGTGTGTATTTAGGATAAGGTCACCTTTCCATGATCATTTTCAAGTCCTTTAAGGTCACCAAGATACTTTCATGTCAAACATGTACCCTAAAGGCATATTTTTAATAAAATAGAAGTCTTTTAGAAAACTAAGGCACTGTCTCTAAGTTAGAATAATACGTGAAATTTCTCTCAAAATATGTGTAGGAGAAAAATTTTACCAATCATAAATTTTCACATGTAATTTGAAATTGTTTAATTAAAAAATTATTAATTACATTCTATATCACCATATGTAATTGGTGACATCATATGTGATGACATAATAAATACGTATTTATCTTTAATTACATTAAATTAAATTAGAGATAAATAAAAAAATTTCATCTCTTATTAAATTAAAATTAATTTAGAGATAAATAAAATAGTTTTATCTCTAATTAAATTAAATTAATAAAGAATTTTATCTCTAATTAAATTAAGTTAATTAAGAAATAATTTGTCAAAATAAGTTTATTAAAAAAGTTATATCTTTAAGAACTTTTTTCTACCTGACTCATTGGCACTAAAAAAGGGTCCCACCAAAGGGCATTCAACACAATTCATAAGTCTGAAGAGAAGAAGCGGATTTGAAGATTCAAGTTCTCTCAAAGTCACAAAAAGTTTTCTCTCAAGAACGCAAAGAATGTGAAAAGCACGACTCTTATTCTTCAAGAAGTTGCTCTCCAATCCTGTTCCAGCGATAGAAAGGAGATAAATTTCGTTTGTCAAGATTAAGTCTAGAAAATCCTTGAAGCAAACCTCATCAATTCAAGATCAAGTCTGATGACCCTTGGATCAAAGTTTTGTTGAAGAAAAGAATCAAAGGATTTCTTTATTATAAAGAATACCCAAAGATTGCAACTTTTTGATAAATAAAGTTGATTTATTTGTCTCTAAATTTTCTTTGTTATATTTTTTACACGAAATATGTGTTTGTAAATTTCTGACACGCCCAGTGGGATGATCTCTACCTTTTATCTCTTTTCTTTAAAATTCAAGTTATCAAGTTGAAATGGCTACCAAGAAGAACCTTGTCAACAAACCAACTCTTAAACTTGCTTGAGTTGATCTTGCAGTCTACCCTGCATCATTAGCAAGCATGGATATCCCTACCCATCCCTATGGCACTAGGTGAAGACCAAATCTCTTTCTGAACTTTATGATCAGACTTTTCCAGTGCTTAAGCAAAATCCACTCTTTGAGACTTTTTCAAGTTAAGACTTAGAAGAAGTTCCTATTGAACAACTTGATTTTGGATCAAATCCAAATCACCAAAAATCATCCAATGAACAAGATAGCTGCTCAGGCAATAGTTCCAAAACACCATCTTCTCCAGAATCAAACTTTGGAGTAATGAATGCAATGACAACTGGCACCACACAACTTAAAGAACAAGTTGCAATTCTGGCAAAGTCTATCGAGACTCTTGCAACAAGTATCAAAGAAAAAGATGAGCAAATTGCCTTTTTGATGGAAAAGATAGCTATTTTCACTAGAAAAAATCAATGGCCTCAGTGAAAATAGCCAATCAAACCTTTAAAATGATGGTAAGAACTCCAACACTAAAGATGCTATAGAATCAGAGCAAAAGATTAGTAAAGTGGTCATAACAAGTTAACTCAAAGATTTTATCAAAGAAGCTATTAAGGATCAAGTTGATAGTATCACTCAACTTTCATATACATATGCAAAGCCATATTCCCTAAGGATTGATCATTTAAGGATGCCTAAAAATTACCAACCTCTAAAGTTTTAGCAATTTAATGGAAAAAGAAATCCACGCCAACATGTCACGTATTTCATAAAGACTTGTAATAACACTGGAACCTATGGAGATCTTATGGTAAAATGATTTATCAGATCCTTAAAGGGTAATGATTTTGATTGGTATACTGATCTTGAGCCTGGAATGACTGATAGTTGCAAACAACTTCAGCAAGAATTCCTCAATTGATTCCACAGCACTCGTTGCATCATTAACATGATTGAGCTCACTAGCTCACACCAATGGAAGGATAAACCAGTAATTGATTACATCCACAGGTGGAGGAATTTGAGCCTTAACTGCAAAGAAAGATTGTTTAAGTCCTCTGGCCTTGACATGTGTATACAAGGCATAAATTGGGGCTTGTGCTACATTTTTTAGGGCATCAAACCTAAGACCTTTGAAGAGCTAGCTATTCGTGCTCATGAAATGGAGCCAAGTATGTCATCTTATAGAAATCAAGAGCCTCTTATGAAAGAGCTGAAAAAAGGCAAAGAAAAGTAAGACACTTAAAAATGGGGGAAAACCTTTGCCAATAAAAGAGAAAGCAAACAATCCATGGCTATGGATACCAAGCCTCTTAAGATCACTCCTAAGTCAAAACAAGCTCAAGAAGCAAAACCTATGCCTACAAAAAATAAAGGCAAATCTAAAGTCACCTTGAAGGAAAAGCAAGAAAAGAAATACCCATTCCCTAATTTTGATGTTGCTAGCATATTAAAAGAATTTTTGAAGACTAAGATGATTCAATTGCCATAAATGAAGAGGCCTGAAGAAGCTAAAAAAGTTAATTACCCCAACTATTAAAAATCTTATCGATTAGTTAACCATCCCATGGAAAAAATTTTTGTTTTGAAAAACAAAATCATGGCACTTTATGAAGGAGAAAAGATTGAATTTGAGGAAGAAAAGATTGAACTTAGCTTTAATCACTATGGTTCCTTATTCCAATTTCATGGATAGAACCATAAAGTTTGGCTCTTTTGATCCCATCAGACTTCCTTCAAACATAAGTACAATGGTAGATCCCTAAGTGAATGAGGGCAACCATCTGTCACAGGAAGCAAATGAGGATAACAATGGTTGGACATTAGTCATAATCAAAAAGTATAAAGCAAAATCTCACTAAGCCTATGAAGGTCCCCATAAATGCGTAGATGATTAAATGGAAATGTAAAGCTCCAAAGCCCAAAATGCCCCAGATAAAAACAAGGTGATCTAAGCATAAAAATTTGACTTGGAAAAGGTCATGAAGACTAGTCACTTTAAATGAATATGAGCCAATCCAATTTAAAAATAAAGATTTGCTCCCTATGACTTGTTACAATATTGATGGTAATAAAGAATTTAAAGATAAAAACAACATGGATACGGTTGTGATTGGAGCTAGAGATAATTTTTTGTGGCTCAAGCATTGTTCTTTGTAGGATTTGCTTGCAAACAAAAGATCAATAGGATTTTGGTGGATGATGGTCCCGTAATCAACATACTTTCTTTAAAGACAATGAAGGAATTAGGAGTTCCTTTAGATGAAATGATGCAAAGTTGGCTAATGATTCAAGGATTCAACCAAGGGGGAAAAGAGCTCTTCGGAAGCTTAAACTTTAACTTTTTATTGGAGATATGGAGTCTTATCCACTTTTTCATGTGATTGATGCTAAAACAACATACAATATGTTGTTAGGACAATCATGGATACATTAAATGGTGTTGTCTCCTCCACTTTTCATCAATGCTTTAAGTACTGTAGAAATGGTTAAGTCAAAACGATTGTTACTAATGCCAAACCATTTACCTCAACCAAGGCTCATTTTGCAAATGCTAAGTTTTATGTGGAATGTGCTTCCATTGAAAAGGTAATGTCTACTCCTGCAAAAGAATTGAAACAAAAGGAAAAAGACTTTATTTTTTCCATTAATGAAGATAAAAATCAGTTAAGGTTTAAAGAATTTAACTCTTCCCCTCATTAACTTGGAAGAATCAACAATTCTTTATGTCAAGCCAGTGAAACAACCTTTTTTCAAACATCAAGATCTTCCATCCTATTGAGCTAGAGGCTTTGACCCTAATGCCTATAGACTACTTGTTAAAGCTAGATATAAGCAAGAAGATGTTGTTAAATTGGTAGAAGAACCTAGCAATGCAAAGTTGTAAAGTCCAATCAATGTTTCTCAAGTCTGGCAAAAGAAAACTGATCATGTTGAAGTGTCCAAAAAAGACTTGGATTTTCTCTATTAAAATTAAAGATTCATAAAGAAACTTTAGGATATATAAATGCAGAGGAAATTCTTGAGGAGCAAAAACATTCAAAAGAGTTATAGAGACCTTCAATGTTTAGTCATTTAGAACATATTCAAAGCAGGCCTCAGTGTTTGACCGTTTAAGCATTCAATCACCTCAAAAGTCAGTGTTTAAGCCGATAGGGCTAAAATCATACAAACTTTCTGTAGGTGAGCCAATACCAATGCATGCAAGGCTTAGAAGTCCAAACTCCAAAAAGATAGCCATGGTCAAAAAAGAAAAATCTCAACCTTTAATGAATTTAGGGATTTTCATAGAAAAATTTATTCTCAAATGAAAAGACAAAGCGAGTGGAAAGTAACTACTAGTGAAGTTTTAGGGATAAAAAGCACACAGTGGTGATAACTAAATAGATTGCATCTTCAAAGAAAAAAGCCTGAAGAAATAGAAATAGTCACTTCACATCATGTATTCATAAAGAAAGCTAATGAAGAACTGTAGGAGGAAGATGATCAAGAAGCCCTTTTATCATTTGAAGAAAGAAATCATACTACCATTAATGAGCTAAAAGAGGTTAACATGATGTGAAGCTCCATATCCAATCTAATCCATCTTTATCAATGCTTGTTTGTCTCCAAAAGAAGAAAAAGCTTATCTTGACCTCCTGATTGAGTATAAAGACGTCTTTCCTGGGACCTGCAAAGAAATGCCAAAACTTGATCCAAAAATAGATGTACATCATCTGGGTGCCAAAAAGACTATCAGACCTATTAAACAAGCTCAATGACTTTTTTATCCTGACTTGATTCCTTAAATTAAAGCTCAAGTGAATAAGCTCATTGAAGTTGGCTTTATTAGAGAAGTTAAATACCCTACTTGGATATCAAACATTGTCCTAGTTAGAAAAAAAGAATGGTTAACTCTGAATTTGTGTGGACTTTTAGGATTTAAAAAAGGCTTGTCCAAAAGATGATTTTCCTCTTCCTCTAACTGAGATAATACTAAATGCTACAATTGTTTATAAGGCTTGTCTTTTATGGATGGGTCATTTGGCTATAATCAGATTCGCATGGCTCCAAAGGATAAAGAATTTACTGCATTTCGACCTCCAAAGGGAATATTTTGTTATAAAGTTATGCCTTTTGGGTTAAAAAATGCGGGTGCTACATATCAAAGAGCAATGCAAAAGATCTTTGATGATATGCTTCACAAAAATGTTGATCTACTATGAGGATGACTTGGTTGTGAAGTCAAAGAAAAAGGTAGATCATCTTACTGATCTCCGTCAAGTGTTTGAAAGATTACACATGTACCAATTAAAGATGAATCCACTAAAGTCTGCTTTTAGCATGTCTTCAAGCAAGTTTCCAGGATTCATTGTGCGACATCATGGAATTGAGATTAATCAATCAAAGATAGATGTGATCTTAAAAATGCCAAAACCACATAATCTTCATGAGCTCCAAAGTTTGCAAGAAAGATTAGCATATATTTAATACTTCATATCAAACTTTGTAGGTCGATGTCAACCATTCAATCGATTGATAAAGAAAAATGTTTTCTTGTTTGGGGTAAAGCTTATAGTAATGCTTTCAAAAGCATTAAGACTTATTTGCTACGATCACCTATTATAGAAACACCCATACCAGGAAAACCTTTGATCTTTTAAATTGTTGCACAAGAACATTCTTTAGGAGCATTGTTGGCACAAGAAAATGATGAAGGAAAAGAAAATGCACTTTACTATCTCAGTAGAACTTTTAATGATGTTGAATTAAATTATTGTCCTATCAAAAAAAATTGTTTAGCATGAATGTTTGCTATTAAAAAGTTAAGGCACTATTTGGAAGCCCACTCTATCCATTTGATATCCTGAGCAAGTCCTTTAAAGTTCTCATGTCTAAGGCTGTAGTTAGTAAAAGATTGGCAAAATGGCTCTCCTGCTATAGGAGTTTGATATCACTTATATGCCATAAAAATTTGTCAAAGGGCAAGCATTGGTTGATTTTCTTGCAAAGCATCCTATTCCAGATGATTGGGAATTCTCTAAAGATCTTCCCAATGAGGGTGTTCTTTTATCAAAATTCTCAGGCCATGAAGTTGTTCATAGATGAGGCTGCATAGTATGATAGAGCTATAGCAGGTATTGTCTTTGTTACTCTAGAATGTGAAGCGTTACCTTATGCATTCATTCTCACTAAAAATTATTCCAACAATGTAGCAGAATACCAAGCTCTGATCATTGGATTGGAAATGGCAATGGACATAAAAATTACTCAATTTAAAGTGTATAGAGATTTTAAATTGGTCATCAACCAACTCCTTTCACTTTATGAAGTGACAGAAACCAAAGCTTTTACCATACGTTAACCATGCAAAAAAACTCTTGGAATGGTTTGACAACGTGAACTTAGAGCACATACCAGGAAAAGAAAATAGGCAAGTAGATTCTCTAGCCAATTTGGTATCATCTCTTACATTACCAAATGCCAAAGTAAAGGTTCCTTTGTGTAAACGATGGGTTTTGCCATTAGTTACTCTCTCTTAAAAAGAGGATATAGGATCCAATGTTGTTTTAGTTTGTTAAATTGAGAAAGAAGATTGGAGGAAACCTTTGATTGATTACATAGAGTATGGTAAGTTACCCAGCTATCTAAAGCATAAAAAAGAAGTGCAACGTCGAGCTCATTGATTTATTTACTTCAAAGGTACACTTTATTGTTGCTCTTTTGATGGAGTCTCTCTTCGATGTTTAGGAGAAGATGAAGCATCTAGAGCTTTATAAGAAGCTCATTTTGAAGTTTGTGGTGCACATTAATCTTGAGCTAAGTTCCACTTTCAAATCAAAAGGATAGGATACTATTGGCCTACAATGATAAAAGACAGCATGGACTATGCTAAGAAGTGTCAAGCTTGTCAGTTTCATGCTAACTTTATCCATCAACCTCCTTAACTGTTGCACTTACAATCACATCTTGGCCATTTAATGGTTAAGGACTTGATTTGGTAGGACCATTACCTAAGAGTTCGATGGAATGTATATACTTACATCTAGAGATTACTTTTCAAAGCAGGTCGAAGCAGCACCTTACAATGAAATGAAGAGAGAAACTGTGGTAACTTTTATTCGCACTAGTATCATTTATCGATATGGTATACCACGATACATCATGACAGATAATGAGAAATAGTTTGACATGAGCAAATTATGTGCATAGTTTGACTTCAAGGAATACCATTCTTCAATGTACCATGCTCCAGCAAATGAATTAGCAAAAGCTTTTAGCAAGACTTTATGCAATCTTATCAAAAATATTATTAATCGCTCAAAGAAAGATTGGCATGAAAGGATAGGAAAACCTTTGTGGGCTTATCATACTACATATCAGCAACCAACTCAAGCTACTTTATATATGCTTGTTTATAGTGTAAAAGCTATTCTACCACTTAAGCGACAAAATCCATCATTCAAGATTACGATCCAAGAAGGTCTTACTGAGGAAGACAATATGCATCTACACTTGGAGGAATTAGAAAGCCTTGGATGAGAAAAGATTGGAAGCATAACAATGCTTGGAGTGCTATCAAGCTCGATTATTTAAAGCTTTTAACAAAAAAGTTAAGCTACTGTCATTTCATATTGGAGGCTCAGTCCTTGCTATGAGAAAACCTATAAATACCACACATCGCATAGGTAATAAGTTCCTTTCAAAATGGGATGGACCATATGTTGTTC